>JAPDRQ010000074.1:0-133819 GCA_030247915.1 Neophaeococcomyces mojaviensis
AATCAGAAAGCAGAGTAACTGATCTGCCAGACATCCTAGAATGGAGTTTTATCATGCTTGTGGAGAGTGGAAAATGCTGATCTTACTCCTTATGGATTTTCGACAGCTATGATTGCAACTCGTGTTCACACATGTATTATACCCGAGCTCAAGCGTATCGAAGAGACTATGCTATGATGATTGCCACGAATTTGCAAAACACCTTTGTCGATTTGTGCTAGCATGTTGTGCCATGTTAACCCAGTATTAAAGAAAAGGTATGAGGTTTAGGAACTATTTTCCGCCGATTAGACAGGCTGACATGCGTTGAATTAGAACTTCTCATGTCACAAAACTTCGCACCAGTTTGCACCCCAGCCTCGTTGTTGCCTCTTTGCATGATCGTATATGCAAAACCGATACAGCTCATTTTTGTAGCTGCAGCTGTCTCAAACAGTTGCCTGGTTACGCAATACATCGCCTAATAACCGAACGCGCAGCTTAATGCGGACAGACACTGTGGTCCCCGGTAATGGCAGCCTTTTATCAACCATTGCAAGTTCACTACTACGAAGAAGCAGTGCTGGGGACAACGGCCTGTAAGTCATGCGATCTTATTTGAGGGCGCTACATGAAGTAGTCTCCTGAATCAGAAACTCAATGCTTCAGACCCAACACAAAGAGAATATGGCCACCAGTGCCACTTTTCCGGGCAAGCAGCCTACAATGTATTGAATCGCCTCTGGTTTTGCGCTATATTTAGAGGATTGGTTTCGTTGTTTGATGTGCATTCGTATTTCAACAGCCCTCATTGCTAAGCAATAGCCTGTTCGAGAGCAGCATTCTCTATTTACTAACGTATTGATGAACGAATACTTCCAAAGTTTGGGGACTGGCAGTAGTCCTTTTCTATTCACTGGACTGTATAAATTTCAGCTCGAACATCGTCCCTTCTGAATCCTCCTGGAAATGAAACCTCAAAGTAAAGTACGACATCAGCTCGAGATATTTTCCAATTCTTTAGGTTTTCTATTAGAAATCTCAGAGATCACCTCAACGGTCAATTTGACAGCCAAGGACTGTCTTAGAGTGTATGATGTCACAAGACGACATACAAAGTCCTGATCAAATAGCTCAGGCCGCTGAACGAAGGTCGCAAAACGACATTGCGGAAAGCGAAGCGACCAGAAGCGGCAGTGTTCCTCCAGAACAAGAGACTCGGAAAGATGTTGAGAAACATGGAGAGATCGAAAACGGTAGTGTTGTTCCCGAGTTCGCGAAAGGCCTCTTCACTGGCATCATTTTCCTTGCTACATTTGGCGGGTCCATCACCTTTCAGACGATAATCCAGGATCTTGGCATTGGGGAAGATGAGAATCCAGGCCATCGTTTCAGCCGCAAGCGTGCTCGAACCTTTTTAGCTATAAGTTGGGTATTGTTCACGATCGACCTGGTCCTGTCTTCCATACTCCTCGCAATGCTCTATCTCTACGGTGGTAGAGCACAACACAGCTGGGCAGACAACCCCGTAGTTCGCTTAATATCGTTTATCCTTCTCCCTGGAGTGCTTGTTGGAGCTCTGCTATTCTCATCTTTAGCAATTACCGCATATTCAGAGCCTACTGGATGGACAGCTGTAGGGTTTTGTGGCTTTTTTGGTGGTTTTATTCTTATTTGGTGGCTCATCGAAGCAGTGTAGGTTTCTAAAGAGACTCTTGTCACATCTGACTGACTCCTGATTACACAGAATCGGTAAAACCAAAGAGAAAGGGTCAATTTTTAGCAAGATTGAAAAGTGATGATCAGGTTTAGTGGTTCTTGTGTTTTCGCATGCAATTGTTGGCCTTTTGTCTTTCGTTTGTACGGCTATCACAGCGGGTATGCGATGTACATTTGAGAAATGAGCAAAAACTGGGTTGTCGGAGTTCATCGGATGATTACTGTTGAACCAGGTTTGTACAGGCTTGATTCAATGCTATGTTCGTCGGATTCTGATGTGGCTATACGTATGCGGGACTTAATACTCAATTAATACTCCTCGAGCTCTCTTAGTTAAATTTGTTAAAACTCGCTCCTGATGGCGCCGTATGTTACTGAAATTTGTGAGGCATTATGACTAGCATAATAAACAAGCTCGAGAGGAAGTCCCAAGTTCTCACCGCTAATTTTCGATTCCGTGAGACGTATATCCTGGTTACGACCAGCCTTCCGAGTTGTCAAATGCTGTCCACGTGTTCTGGGGTGTAGCCCACCTTCCTAGTCTGTGGTCTTGATTTGGTCGTAGGTTTTGTTTCATGACAACAGCTCGGACGCTGAAGTTGTTATTATCGAGTCGGCAGATAAACAAGAGAAACAAAAATTAACAAAGAGACCTCCAGTCCTTCGATATCCTGCTCATCATGTGAAAACTAGAGAAGATGCAACGCAGCCGAAACGGGCCATCGAAAACAGTAACACTTTCAAGGATGCAAAACTAAAGATGAAGCACAGGATGAAATCCGTAAACCAGTATTGCTAGTCGGGACCTATTTGACGATCTGTTCGAGCCCTACTGTAGGTTTTATAACTAGAAATATGAACATCCACCAAAAGCTCTGCCCTTGAGCCGTTGCTCTAAAAGAACAATGTAAGCTGCTCGACGGTGTTCATGAACGTAAGGAAATTTGAGCCGTCATAATAATGATATCTTTCATAAAAGTCATGACCTTATTCAAGCACATAAAGCATCTTCGAGATAACTCATTGCCTTATACCTCCTTGGCCTATGCGCTTGCTCAGGATAGTCTCAGCCCATCTCGGTCAATTCTCCAATCTTTCTTCGTTATGACCAACTCGGCTGAAATCAACGACTTAGGCATGCACTGAGTTCACGGAGGCCTGCGGATACGTCTTGTCCGATTCAACAGGAGCCCCACGGTTCTGTTCAATGTCGTTGGGGTTGCCATAAGTCTGATTGAGTTGTTGTTGCTTTCCGCGGCGCTGTTGATGAAATCTCATGCTGATTGCGAACAATGTAACCGTAAATAGAATCCTGAATACAATTAATCTACTGGTCCAATTGCAGCCGAAAACGCCAACTTACCAAGTAAACGCTCCAAAAGCAGTGGCTACCTTGAGTGCTGTCCATGCGCCACCATAATAGCTGTTCACCGCGTCCTGATACGCATCCATGGCATCGTCAACAATATCATCGTAAGTAGAGCTCGATGATGAATAATCAGAACTGGAAGAATCCCTCCTGTAGAAGGGGCTGACGGCTCCATAGCCTGACATTGTTCCAGAAACCCAAGAGGCCATGATAGAAAACGAGCTGAGCCACCACAGCCAAGTGAGGCTTTCGAGAACCAGGGCGATGACATTGGGCATATAGCGACCTTGAATGCGGGGAAACACCCATACAACGGCCGGAAGATAGATAATAGACCATGATATCTATCAATTCATATTAGACACGTCTTAGATGTGGAGGTTTGTAATCGCATACCGCAAAGAACGCAATAGGTACACCGGCCTAAAATTATTAGCAAGCTTTGAGAAACATATGTGCTGGGAGCTTACCATCCACTTGCTGGCGGCATAGGCGGAGCAGATAAGAGTCACCATTGTGAAGACCATCTGTACAATTCTGACCCGGAACACCCATGGCACAGGCTCATAGGCCACCATCCAGGATGAGTCCTTGAACCCTGTCTGGTAAGAAGGTTGATTCATCTTTGAAAGAGTGTATTGCAAACGAATGAATGAAAAGTAAAAGAAAGTGATTTGAGACAAGCGAGCGACTGTTGTGTGTGTTTGCGAAAGAACTAGGAAATTCGAGAAGCCTTCGAGACCATCTTATACGAAAGATCACTTTCCTTCCCTGAAGACTGAGGTAGTAAGGCAGACATGACCAACTCCTTTCCTCCGCATTGTTCGTATTTGCGCTATCCACGACTATCCCAGTTCAGGAGCTTTTCCCAGCCTGACTCGCTTCTCCATGCCAAAAGGGCTTTCATTTATGGCGATTTAGGTTCGTTGCCAAGTGATATATCAGAGACGTACATTAGTTTCATCATGATACAACACTTGTGAGGGTCCTGCAATTATAACAGGAAACGTCATTCTTGGCATATGGACTGATCCTTGTCGCCTCTCTTCGACTAGGCCAAAATTGTCGATGGGAATTCCATATTCAGCCTAGTCTAAAATTGGATCTCCCCTGACTCAAGCTTCTAGTAGCACTTTTGTTGCCTTCTTTCCTTGGCAGCCCATTCCACAGTAGGTTCATTCGGATATTTCCTCACCGGCTGTGCCTGGTCTAATGAGCGCACGCAATCTCATTAAGCTAGACCAAGGTGTCTCCACAAAGGACTGTTCTTTGAACTTCGAAAACGCTTATTTTTTGAGCGCTCGCGTTAAGCCTGCTCCATTTTCCACCACACAATGCAGAGTTTGATTCCACCCGTGAATAACGTGAGTTGTCTATAGTGAATTTCAAGAGTGGTGGGTTCAGGAACAGACTGAACATTTCCTGTACACATTGTGTTTTACTCCCATATTTCTCTGCTCCTTGAAGAAGCTAGATTACTCGTGAATTTGTGCGGACCTTTGGTACGGACTGGCTCGCTGGCCCCAGTTGACTCATCTTGTGGTCGGTCTAATTGCCAAAGGGCAATCATAACATCCTTGCTTTTCCGCTAATGCAAATCGACGTTCGCCTAGAGTTTCTAGAAAAAGATCTCCTGGTGTAGGGGTCCAGGAGTTTTTCACGGATTGCAGCGCATTGAACTGTGTCAGATCAGCCTTGCTTGCATCATATACTTTTCTCATCTATGTCTGCGTCTCGCCTCGGAACTCATAATTTCATCCCGACTCTTTGCAATGTGGACTACTGGTTCCTATCCAGAACAGATCGAAGCATTATCTTAAGGCTATCAAATCTGCTTCGACAACCTTTCTGCCTCTAAGGAAGCTTTGTCTAGGTGATACTAATTTAGCTGTTCTCCAAGCTATCCACTTCAGGCATTACCTTGAAGCGACGAGTTCGATTACGAAGAATCGAAGTTCAACTCATGCCTGCCACACGTCTATTACCTCTTACAACACTCGTGAGTTAACTTGTTAGTCAGAAGCACTTTCTGAATTGCAGGGTGCTCTCTGACTGACAGAGGTCCGAAGCGGAGGGAAACATCACTGAACTTCAAGGCAAATTCACTATAACCGAAGTGCTTGCATAGCGCGGCGGGCATAAATTTTGTCGAGACTTATGTGCGATAATCACTCCTTCTGGCACGATGAGCTGCGTCAAGTCCCGGGTTGGTCATGGTCAGCCCGAACTAACTTCGTGAGCACTAACATTGACTTAGTGTGACATCACATACAAGGCAGAGCATAGCACAATCATGGTCAGAAAGGTTAGACACACGTAGAGAATTGAGCTTATGACAAGATCTAACGGTTAGATTGTGGTGCCTCTTGAAGTGCCTGCTAGTAATTGTAGAAGAGAGCGCTAACCACAGTAGAATAACCTCTCGAAAGATGTGCCATATCCCAAGTCCCATGTTTTCCACCATGCTGTATATATTCGTACATTTGGCTCGCCATCCAGAAACACTCCTTGCCAGGGATTCTCCTCAGACGCATAGCAGTTAGAGCTCAAGTTGCATTTTCTTGACCCAACCATTCAACTTCGCCCTTAGCACGCTGCTCCAGCAGGCTGCACAGCAACGGTGATATTGAGACCAGTGTCTCCAGTTTGAATCAGCACGCCTCCTGGACAATCCTCAAGCTCAGCACAACACGATCCGATGATGTTGTCGACGTCGTTAGCGGCATCCGAAAGTGAGACGTGAGTGGACTGAAGCAGGTCGCTATTGAACCAGCAAACTTGAGCAGTTCCAAGGTGAAAGTTCTCGTTGTTGAAATGTGGCAGGTTAATACCCCGAGAGTCAACGAAGCCTGGTGGGGAGCTGAAGGTTGAGGTACGGAGACCGTTTGCAATTCCTTGCAGATCAACTGTCTTAACGGTGAAGGCCGGGTCAAGATGGAAAGAATGTTCATCTAGCACGCCTGGTGGGATTGATCCTTGGCTCTGAAAATCTGCATAGCAAAGCGCGGCCAGTGCGGGTGTTGCGGAGGATAGTATGGTCATGGCTGTGACCAAAAGTGTGGGCCAGTTCGTGGAAGGCATCTTTACGTGAACAGATCGGGATAATGGCTAAGGTGTGTTGAGCTGATGAACTGCGTGTTGCTACTTGACTTTCAATGGAATGAGCGTAGATATATATATATGCTAGCTGAGAACCAAGGGTAGACAACACTAGTTCTCTGGAAGTTCTTGCGCATATATGAAACGAGTTGTTACCCGACCGTCGCAGGCAGTTCGTGGCGTGATGTTTCATGAAATACCTACCATTTTAGGCCGAATTGCTTAAATTGATCGGCATAAAGGTGGTTTTGCTTTGTGCCGAACAAGTCAACGTCAGCTCTAATGAAACAAAAGGAATGATAGTTTGTTCTTATGTCTTATGTTGTGAGAAGGCATAGCTAGAACACGACGTTTGATCCTTGCCATAGTGTTTTTGTCGATGCATGCAACGATCAATGCTCACAGCATAATCCATCCGGTCTGGAATATCATCCCCTTCGTCGGTGCCTCTCGTCTAGCTCACAAGGCTCCAAAGTGCGTCAGTTTCGTGCAGTGGCGGCTGGTCCACACAAGAATTCATAGCTAGTGTTTGAGGGACTGCTGCGGATGATCTAACGTGCGTTTGCCGATATTAGAGGGCAACTGAGCAGTCCTGACGAGTTCAACTTAGCAAGCATTGCGGGAGCACCTGAGGTGTATAGTCTTGATGGAGAAGTTGCTGAAACCGACAAATGACTCCAGTGATGTTCGAAACTGATGTTGGCGCCAAAGGAATGTACACGTCTCTTGCTTAACAAACTGGCTTCTCGTACAAAATTAGGTCACCAATTTAAGCTTCAGTGGAGCTTCTTAACCGAAAAAGGCATTTACTTTCCTGATTATTGCTAGATCGAAAATTGTGAGGCTGAAGTAGACGCTTTCGTTGCTCAACGCCATGATTGTGGAGGCTCTCGGAATATATGAAAGGCATTGTTGACACGGCGCCTGCACGGATGACAGGCTAAGCGCCACCGCTAGAAATGAGGATGAGAGCCCATCACTGGGTGGTCACGATAAAGGATGGTCTTGGCTAGTCTATTGTTCGCAAATGGAGGTTACTGAAAGCGTGGGTGATGCAATGGTGCACACGAAATCATCGTTGCTCAACTGCGCACAACGCAACGCGGTCTTGCACAGTACAGGTGGAGTTATACACACTTTTTATCACGTAATACGATTGTCATCAGACCCACGTTTCTTCACACCATATAATCTAGATTGGATATCCATCATAGGGCTTCAGCAGTTTAGAGAAAACATAAACGCCAGTCAATACCCTAAGTCAACCTTATCGCGCCAGCCTTCCTGGTTTCTTGCCGCGCATACACACATTCATCTGCACTCACGACGAAGGACGAGGATAATAAGAGCGAGTCGATATTTATCATGTTCTGCATGGTGAGTCATGATTTAGAATCTTGCGAACAGCTAAGCTGTAGATGTTTGGGTCTCACAGTTAATCCACTGGTTCGCAAGGTGGAATAGAGCCTTGTCCAACTAGTAAATCTGCGAGTGTTGACGACATCAATTCTGCGACAACTGGTAATGACGACTATATTCAGGTTGTTACTAAATCAAAGGTACGCAGAATGTGATTGCATAATCTTCCGTGGCATGGCCCATTGGATACAATAACGTGCTGTATGTGGGACTACAGTCGCTTGCAAAAGCGGCCTGCCATTTCGCTGCAACGCAACAATTTTGCACCTATATGTCAAGGGATATGAATACGGCTGCCTAAGAGCTAGTTGGAATGTGGAAGGGCCACCCGTCTACTCCGACGACTATGGACAACCTGGTTGTAGTGTTGAGTGAGCAAGGCAAGCACAAGCAGGCCGAGAAGATGCATTGCCGGCTTGAAACTTGATGAAACAGGGGCTGGGACGAGACCATCCAAACGGAGAGGCGGGTAAGCACAATCCGATTTGGCACAAGACAGACAAACAACCGAGCTAGTTGATTAGGCACTCAGATAGATTCTCCCTGGTCGATCTCTCCATTACTTGAGTATCAAGGAAGAGGGATTGCGAAATGTCTCGTGGTGAATGATGGTTTCATCTGGTTGTGAGAAAAAGGCCAGCAGTCCTTCGAACGTGTGGAAATGTCAGCCGTTGCTTGGTTTGGTATCAACGCTTTCTCATTTTCAAGGACAAACTCAGTACGTTCATGCTTTTAGAGTCAACAATAGTCTTGTATCTCTTGGTGTCAGTGGAGTAAGCCTCTTAGCTGACCAGTTTGCTGCTGAGGCATTGTTGATCTTGGTGACTTATGTGGCGTAAACAAAAGGAAGCTCGCATTTCCCAGAATAGATGCTACCAATTCTACCGCCGAACATTGGAACTGTACTCTATGTTTAGTCAACTTTCAGCCTTGCAGATTAAGTACCTGCGGAGTTGCATTAAATGTGCTTATGCCAATATTTGATTGAAAGAAATTAAAGGAGTGGTGCGAACAAATGCAAAACTGGCGTCACCATTTGAGCATACAAATTATCTAGAAATGAACAAGTTGGCTCCACAGATTTTATGTCTTGCTATATTCGGACAAACCCGTTACTCTTTTCATGACTTTATCAAATCAGGTCAGATCTTTCTTTGTTGTAATTTCGGTCTCTCAACGACAAGCGCTTGTAATGTAAGATGGGTTTTTCTATAGCGGGCGGCAGTTTGAGCTCCGGTGCGCACCAATGTCCTCAGAACATTTGGGCCCTTCGCGTGATAAATCTATGTGCATTTAGTCCTTGGTTTCCCTGTCTGCATCCGCAAGGACAGCCTCAAATACTTCCTGATTGATTCCACGCCAGTGCTTTCTTGCCCACACAAACCATGCTGTACCAGCCAATAGCCAAACGAAAGCATTGATAGGAAGAGCATAGTTGAAATATGCAGCATCGATCGGTAGATAGTTCGGGAAGACAAGGAACGTTCCGACCCACATTGTGTAGATCAAACCAGCGATGTTGATCGGCCATCCGAATCGTCCTAGAGACCAACCAGCATCCTCGAGTCGTCCTGTGGCTCGCGCATAAATCATGCAGGAGATGGCAATGAAATATGATTGGAATAGACCGAAGGTTCCAAGGGAGATGACGACATTGATGGCGATGCTGCTGCCTAGGTTAAGAAGGCACAGCAGCATGACGATGAACAGCGATAGCCATAGAGATCGGACTGGCACACGATAACGTGGATCAACGTAGCCGAACCATTGAGGGAGCGCGCCATCTCGTGACCAAGCCCACGTAAGACGAGAGATTGATGCTATGCAGCCGAGGAAGACTGCGATAATTGTGATTAAGAGGCATCCAATCAATGCTGAGCCACCTCGAACGGATCCGGTGGCATTGATAACAATCGGAACAAGTCCATAGGAGGCACTGAGGACATCCTCGACAGGACCCATAAAGTATAGCCAGATTAGGGTCATTGAGAATGCTAGAACGCTGTTCATGACGATCGACCAGAACATGGCGCGTGGTACAGCGTGGCGAGCCTTGCGCACTTCTTCGGACATGTGAACTGCTCCGTCAAAGCCTGGAGATAGTCAGTAGGTGCGCAACAGAAAGGCAAGACTTGACTTACCAACGAAACCCCAGGTGATAAGGATGATACCCAGGTTGAATGAGACGAAATCGTTGTTCCATCCTGATAAGTTTGACTTCGTGAAAAACACAAAGTCACTTGAATGGCGCTGTCCCAGGGTGCTGAGCACGACTGCGAACACAACGAACAGGATAATATGCAGCAGGCCAGCAGCCATCTCCACCCAAGGGATTAGCCAGAAGGCAAATTGATTCATCAAGCCAAGGGCAATGAGGAAGCCGTACATGATGAGCGTAAGGTGGAACGGCTTTGGAGTGTAGTCTGGATACTGGACTGTCACCAGTGTTGTAATGACGTTCGCGACCACGTTGGCTGTTCCTGCTGTAATGGCAATCCAAGAAGACCAGGTGATCCAACCTTGGAACCAGGTAATGACTCGGCGGTATCGCTCAGGTGCATAATAGTGCGTCCAGACGTATTGTGCTCCGGCAACGGGCTGAACTGATGCCATTTCTGACATTGAGGCGACCTGGCATAGTGTGCCTGGAATGACAATGAAGAAACCCCAGACCATGGCTCGCGGGCCACCATTGTAGAAGATCACACCGATGTTGGCTAGCAGACTGTCAGCGTTGTGTTTTCCAGGTCGCGGTGGCAACACGTACTTCCCATAGCCTCCCAGCTGTTCATAAATGTCAAGGAGAAGAAGAAAATTTGTGCGTAGGAGAACAATTTCTGTGCTGCTGTCAATCGGTGTCGGTCTCAGAGCATTCATGTACATACTCGGACTCGAGTCGCAGAGTTAGATTGAATATTCGACCTTGCGGCCGCCGCGGTGTCACCATGTTCACGTTTCTCAACCACTGCCAGCTGCACAGACTTTGCAGGTAACGTAGTCATGATTGCCCAAATCCAAGCCCAAGCACCCTCACGTTGTTAAGAAAGAACAAACACAAGCTCCTGCAGAAGGATGGATGAAAAGAGCGACAAGTTTGTCGAGTGCCTCAAAACACCAAAAAATCTGGCCGAGGTTTGCACAAGCTGGGGCAGGGTCCAGTCTGCTCGTGCAGCTGTGGGACCTTTCTGCAGTAAAGCAAATCTAGAAAGCATTCTTGACAATTTTGATAAGCGGAATGAAACACCTCGCCTAGGAGCATAGGCGTACCGTGAAAGACTTGGACTCTGAGCATCCTTGAAAGTGGGAGCTCCACTTTAGTCGGACAAGGAATTTAGTTGGCGCCCTTGCGGAAGCTGCATCCCCGAGGACGATGTATCCCTGACAGAAATGCATCCCCGAGAACGATGCATTTTTTAATGAATGCTAGCGGTGTGGTCTGGAAGACTCCCGGACCCGGAAGCGCAAGCTGGCGCTTCCCGAGACGTGTTACCTAACGCTAAAATTGTTCTTCGGGCGGTGTCTGGCCCGCCCTCTGGGGTCAAGAGTTTCCAGCAAAAGTACTGGACACTAAACAGATGTTGTTGCTTAAGTTTGAGTTCAACACAGTCAAGTGCGAGGAGAATTACATCCCTCTGAGCTGACTGCAAGAGTTAGAGGGTGCACTCAAAAGCAGAGCACTTGTCATTGGCAAGTTGAAAGGAGTTGATTGCATGCCGAAATAGCCTACTATTCTCAGCACGAAATTGAGTTTGGCGTTAGAGCTATTTCGCTTGAGAAAGAAGTCGATCTCAGCAGGAGGCGTTCCTGGCGAGCAGGGCGTGTAAGCGTCTCACCACGTTTCTGGCTGGGGAATTCGTTGGAGCCTATTGTTCTAGGTCATGGTCTTCATGATTTCCGCTAAACAACACTAAATCCTCGTATTAGGGGAGGTCCAGAAAATTCTACGGAGTCAAAATCACTTTGTTGAGGTCAATTTGAATCAAAATACATCTCATTTGCGGGCCCTGAAAGCAGAAAATCAAGATCGCCGAGTGTGACCAATATTTAACTCCACAAAATTTTCGCGCCCATTTTAAGCCCAGTTTTCTTATCCTGTCAATCGCTTTTCATGTGGCTTTGGCTTCGAAGTAGTAGAGACTTACTAATCATCTGGCTCACCGGTGATACTCGAGCTCTGCTTGCCAGAAGATTGAAGGCCGTACAAATCTGCAAACCGTTTGCAGCGTGTCTATTGAGGCATACTGATGCTGAGTGCTGCCCATTTGGATAAGACTAACGGCTGACTTTGACAGCGATGCAGGTGCTTGACTGCTAGCTCCGACTCTCGCCAAGCCACTACAGTCCCGCTCTTTCCGTTGAAGGACTGGCCTGCAGTAGAGCATCTTCTCAAGTGACTAGGTACAGAATTGCCTGCAAGCCAGGCACGCTTGTGGCTGATGACCTCGTGTTTGACTTTCTTTGGAAGTTCTTCACTCCCTCCCAGGGATGAAGAAATAACCTGAGCAGGCAGGATAGTCGTGTGCTCCATGGCTGGACCTGCTGGCATCTATCCCGTCGACCCTGGTGCTCTACAAAAGCGTCTTCCTGCTGCTAGATCTGAGTATTGTGGCCGCCTGTGTGAGAGCTCAACGACATGGCAGAATCAGTCAGCGGAGATGCGACCACGGGCATTTATGAGCCTCTTAAGCCGCCTTTTCAAGCACTGAACGACACTAATCAGGGGCCATTGGCTATGGTCGTGTCGATACCACTAATCATCATTGCATCGATCGTGGTTCTGGTCAAATTATGGACAGTGTATGGTACGACAAGAAGGTTGGGAATAAATGACGCTACTGCTATTGCTGCAATGGTAAGCATATATCTGTTTGGGAAAGTCAATGCACCATTAACGGGCTGATCAGGCTCTCGGCATAGCCTACACGATAGCATTGAACCAGTCTATCCAGCATGGTCTGGGAAGGGTAGCAGATGAGCTAGATGAATCTATGATTGAGGCATTGAGCAAGGTGGGATGCTTCTTATAAACAAAATCACTGTGCTGATGTTTGATAGGACTACTTTGCGGCAAACATCCTGCTATACCCAGCTCTTGTATGCGCTAAAGCAACAGTCATCCTTCTTATTATCACCATCAAGCCTCAGCGGCGTGTCCTGCTTGCCTCACAAGCCCTTCTCGGAGTCAGCATTATCTGGGGTCTTGCCAGTGTGATAGCGATTAGCCTGCAGTGTAGCCCGAGTCGTTGGGTCATGGGCCCAAATGCAAGCAATACCTGTGTCAGCCAGCGTGCTATGCAGATAACGATCCGAAGTATCGATGCACTCATTGATGTGGCAATTGTCCTTCTTCCTATCTTTATGATGCAGAGTGTACAGACCTCATTCAGCAAAAAGCTGTGGGTTGTAGCATTGTTCGCCACAAGAATGATGTGAGTATGCCGAAAATCTTCATTACTCTGGCTGACAGCATGAATAGCACACCGATCATGACCCTGGTCTCCGTCGCCACACTCTCAGATTTCTACGATGCGCTGACCGAGGATCGTCCATTCCATGCCATCACGCCTTTGATATGGACATCCGTTGCCCTCTGCCTCTCCATCATCACAGCCTGTATACCGTCCATCAAAAGATTCCTTGCAGACTGGGCTTCTGGACTATCACGCGCAGCCATTAACGACTCCTTCGAAATGGATCATACCATTGGTATGTCCGGCTCGAGGAACAATGGCTCAGTAGCTTGGAAGCAGAGGCTGACCAAGTCTGCGCAACGTTCTGCAGGCACATCAAGTGATAGTGTCAAAGGACTTGTTGATGGCGTTATCGTACAGACTAAGGGTTATCATGTCGAGTATGAAGAAGAGCAGGTGTCAGTTGATGGAAACAGAAGCACAAGTAGTGGTCGAGAGGTTGTGCCGAATAATGCTTCAGGAACACGAGTGAACACCTGAAAAGGAGATAGACCAATACATCGTTGTCATGTGAGAAACGCTCAGGATACAGCCATTCTACCAGCTATTTATGGGATCTACAGACTGTAGCATATGCGAATGATCCAGATAGTGACCATAACAGTGTAAAAAATACAGAATGAATCGAAAGGGCGTGTTGGGCAAGCGTGGTTGATGTACCAAATGTGTGCAAGTGTCTTGCCGCAGTCAACAACAACGATCCTGCTCAACGCACCAACTTACAATGCTTCTAACACGACCATCACGCAATGAATTTTGGGCATCGTGCTTTTGTGTTTGCCTTTAGTTCTTCCAAGTACTCACAAACCTTGACTACTTTTGCTGCGGGTAGAAATTAGGTCTTGTCCTAGCATTTTTGAAGGAAAACGGCGAAGGTGGGTGAAAAGCAGGTCACAGGTAGCAAAGTCTGGTCGATCCTTCACGAGAGTTCAAGCATTCAACGCAAGCGACGGCTTCTACGACTAAGAAAACCTTTGCTGCACATGACTCCAAGATCACATGCTGCTCGATCAAAGCTAGCCTCACTTGAGTGCAGTTTTAAAACATACTACACCGACGCGGCCGAAACATTAACGGCCGAAATATAGATTTTTTCGGTGCTCTCCTGGCAAAGCCCCAGCGTATTCGACTTGCCAAGACCATAGAGAAATTCCTGTGATGATGTATTGGACATTTTGCATGGAGTGTGGCGGTCGAAGGCTCACCATAGTACTGGCACCCACATGAGATTTGCCATCCAGCATGACATGTCCGTGCCGAAGCTAGGCCATTCGAAGTGTTGCTGAAGGAGTCACGTAAAACTCCCCACACTCGCTATGTAGTGCTTTCCACTAGCCTTATGAACATCAAGACATAGTTGTGTAACCGCTCACCTACTAATATAAAGCTACTTTATCTGATTGGAAAGCAATTTTACTTTGATCAGCAAGCCATTACCCCAGCCCCACCACATCAGGGGCAATGTCCTTCCACACCATTCCAGAAGAAGATCTTGCCCTCCCTATTGACTTGGTCGTCCTCGTCATGGGCGCCACAGGTTTTATAACCAGTCACATCGTGCGCGCCTATCTGAAGTTCGGCTACCGTGTGTGAGGCACCGTTCGTAGCGATGAGAAAGGTGGTATCTTAACTAAAAAGCACAACGCCAATCCGAAGTTCAGTGATATTGTCGTCCCCGATATTTCTGCTCCAAATGCTTTCAACGATGCGATTAAGAGTTAGCGGCGTTGCCAATGACATGTCGAAGCAACTTGATCCGGCAATAGTAGTCCCACAAGCTAAGCAAGCCATACTGTCATTACTTGAGGCAGCGGAAAGAAGTTCCGGTGTGTCGAGTGTAGTGCTGACAATCAGTTCGTTTGCGGTCAAGATGCCGAAGCGTGGCGTGAGTTCACTGTTGATGCTACTACGTGGAACTAAGAGGCCATTGATTAGGCATGGAATACATCTGCTCGTAAACGTGGAGAGGATCCAAGGTTCGGGGAGGTAGTCTACTCCTGCGCTAAGACTGGGTTCGAGCGCATGGCCTATCAGTTTGTGCAGGAGCGGGGACCTGGATTTGTGCTTAATTCTGTTTGTCCCAATTTCATTGCTGGACGTGTATTACCAGGCGTCGCGCTAGAGCCTTCGGGATCAGGTATCATCAACGTGTTTCGGGAAATTCGAGACTTGAATTTTCTCGCGCAATGGATGATTGATGTGGAGGACGATGCGAAAATTCATGTTGCGTGCTTGGCAGATAAGACAATGAACGCGGAGAGGGTACTAGGGTATGCACGTCCGTTCAATTGGAATGATGTGCTTAGAGCCATTAGAAAGGTCAGACCAGAAGCAAAGGTCATAGGCGATATTGAGGGTCAGGCGACCGATTTGATGGAGGTTGATACTGGGAGGGGCGCAGAGTTGTTGAGAAAGTGGTGGGGTCAGCATGGGTATACTACATTTGAGGAGAGTGTGAGGAGGAATTTAGAGCACATGAAGTGAAGGTTAAGATCGAAAGTTAGTTGATAGGAACATGTTGTAACTTTAGATAATGTTTACAACTTCTTTGCTGTGAGGCATAATGTCTGTCGTGGCATGATGAAGCAAATAATGTAATGGACCATGGCTACAGCGTTATCAACATTGACGGTCTAGTTTCAGTTCACCTGGGCAACTGGAATGAAAACCAATTATATAGGCCATATGATTTCACAAGAGCTACCGGACGACTGCTACGTCTCGGTGAAAAGCTGCTGCTTCAGGTGAAACATCAGAAGAGAGCGGTTCACTCCCCTTGGCAACCGGCGACTATGTATGTCATTAACGTCGAATTGAGTAAGAAGAGTATTGTCTCGGTCATGTTTCCAAAAATATGTTGTCGTTAGGAAGGGGTGGATGGTAACCATCGTTAAAATGTTGATGATTCCACATAGAAATCTCATCTTGAGGGTAGTCCAACCACTGATCCACTATTTGAGGACCAGTGATTCCATTCTCGTGGACTGAGGAACCTTTTTGCCTCTGACCCTGCGTTCTGGGGCGCCGCTGTCGAGTAAAATTCCATAAACGGATGACTCTTTCGAAGAGTTGAAGCATGTTGTGCATTTCTGGAGGGTCCAAATAAGGCAACATCTGTTTAACAGCTTCCTGGTTCCACTGTTCTTTCCATAATTCTTGCAGCGCCGGGATCTCTGCCGATGGGAAGCTGATTGTTCCTTGGTGAACGCCATCAGGGATAGCATAGTTTCCAGGGAAGAACAGTTTCCACCATTTAGCCCACGTTTGCTGTAGGTCTCTGCGATCTCTTTTGTCGTAAATTTCCTCCAGCTGCTCAAAAAGATCAATCCCAATTTCAAAGTTCGATTCTGAGGGCTGAACCCTTTGGCAAATCGAAGGGTCTCTCTGTCTTGCAATCAAATGAGCCTTGTCGGCACGTTTGTCGTCGAGCTTTAAGCCACACTTTTCGCATCCATAATGTATTTTTCTGAAGTGCTCCCTTTGTTAAGAACGATTAGCAACATCTAGGAATTGTAGGTGTAGAAACATACCAGAGATGCCGGAATTCCAATCCTTCTCTTGCACAGCCAGGATTGTTGCCAGGTACACCAATAGGTCTTCTACATAGTGGGCAGTCCCACCTGATTGGTTTTGCTCTTTTTAGACTTCTGTAATCGTCGCCGTTACCATTGTTTTCTTGTTCGTCTGGATCATCACCGGTTGGACGCTTCCGCTTGCTACCACTGCTAGAGTCTGAAGACGTTGTGTTAGGAGATGTCCCGGTGCCACTTCCAGTGGGCCCAGAAGATGGTGTAGCAGTGGATGACCCGGCACCGCTCATTTGTGTAGAAGATAAAGCTGGGTTTTCTCGATTTCCGCTCTGATATTGTCTGAACCCCTCATCAGACTGCAGGAGATGCAACGAACCCTCTGGCATGAGGGTATTAATAACCCGTAGAACGGAAAGAGCTTGATCGCGACCGAAAATAGCCGCGATCTCATCCTCGACGCTCATCGCTTCGGAATGGTCGTCTTCGTCGTCGGCCTCCTGATTGATGTCCGATTCGCTGTTATGGGAACATAACATAGTAGGTGTGTTGTGAGATTTCGGGGTTGAGTCTGCCAGCTTGTTTTCTCCATAGATCTCGTCAAGAGTTCGTCTTTGTTCGTCTGCTGACTTGTCTTGGGGGAGTGCATATGAAGCTTGTGCCAGCTCCCTGAGCATAATGCCTCCGGACGCGCATGGTGTTGAGTTTGGAATATTCGTATAAAGAGTCGATTGCATAATCGTAGGAGATTTTAGAACTGGGACCCTGTGACTCTCAATTGACGTTTCAGATATTCTTCCATTCAGATCTATTGGACCTCTCAACGGTACTAAAGACTGCTCTCTAGAGAGTTGCGGGGTGGGGCTGTGTAAGTGTTTTCTGCATTCTCGAAAGTTCGAAGTTGAAGAGCTTCTGGCGTGTCCGCAGCCTGATCGCCAAATCTCTTCAGCGCTGATTTGGAGACCTATAGCAAGGAAGTGTACTTGATCATATGTAGGGTTCGGGGCCTGATCAAATCCATGTTTGATAACTTTGCACTTCCACGGAGCAATTGTACCGACTAAACACTTTTTTGCGCGTTTTCGACTTGTAGGTTTGGCTTTTGCCGGGTCTGGCGGTAGTGTTTCGGACCATTGTTTGAGCCCGTGGTAATCGATTTGCAGACATGAGGCTAGAAATGAAATCTGGTCGAGCGTTGGATGTGGATTGCTTCCAAAGGCAATCTTTACGACCCTATACTTCTGGTTTGATATTACACGAAATGGTGTTTTAGAAGATCTAAGCATATACCTCGTGATATCATAGATGCTTTTTGCTGGAGCTAGAGGTGGTGGCGTGTGAGCTGAAGGGTTTGGTTTTTCTTCCGGTACAGAGCACAATGGGGTAACTGTTGCACTCGACAGGCTAGAATAACTTAAACTCGGCGCACTTTGATTTGTCAGAGATTCGTTAAAATTCCAGTAAGATAGTGAGATTTGCGGAGTGTAGTCCGAGGGAAAAGATGACTCCCCGTATTCCTGATATTCAGAATCCTGCCAGCTCTTTTCGAATTTGTGGTCCGACAAACATTGTCGCCACGTATGGAGATAGGCGTTAGTCCTACTATCCACATCAGAAATGAGTGGAGAATAGGTCGAAAAATTAGCCTCCAATTTATCTTCGTTCAATGGTGCTATTTGCGTGTGTGGCATCTTAGCAGAATAGTGAATGCAAGAATCGAGAGCATCGGCCTTGAAGTAGTCACGTTCGCCCCGATACATACAGAAACGGTTGGGTTCGTTTTTGAGTCACTTCGAAGGCCAAAATTAGACCGCTAAAAGGGCAGATGACTCTACGGAGCTGAAGTGTTATGAAGACTTTTGTCGATCAAATCCTAAGTTTCTGATATTAGGTTCGAAGAAGTGAAGGTGAAGTACGATAAATGGTTGCCTCAGTCTTGCGTGCTGCAAGTAAACCACTGGCGGCGTGTACACCAGCGCAACTTGTCAATTCGGGCGCTGCGCAAATGCGCAGCCAGAAGGATTGGAGACTGACGTCAGCCAAAGGTACAGTGGCTGAGCACAATGGACGCGCAATTTTCGTGACGCGTGCTTCACGCGGTTTCGATAGAATTTCTGTCTTCACCAGCCATCAAGCATGTTACCCTCATCAAGGTTGTAGTGCGCATCGGCAAGAAACAAATAAAATAAAATAAAACATAATAAAGGTTACGGTGTCACCCATAAATGAGGCTTAATCATTCGATTGATGAATGATTCAGCTTTTGCCAGCAGTGTAAGAGAAAGAGACCATCATAATCGCCTTCTCAAGAATATTATGCGACCACAAATATTTCAAAGAGTCTCACTATTATCAATATCGTCTAGTCTACACCATTGTTATTGTCGCCAAAAGTTACTTAAGTGCAGTCGTCTTTTCGTCCATACTTGTTCAGCAACTGGCTTTGCTATCAGGGTCCCAATCATGTGACTTCACTTACTGCCAAGGCTGCGCAGTTGCACACCAGCATTAACCTCT
Organism: Neophaeococcomyces mojaviensis; assembly: GCA_030247915.1. NCBI lineage: Eukaryota > Fungi > Ascomycota > Eurotiomycetes > Chaetothyriales > Neophaeococcomyces > Neophaeococcomyces mojaviensis. The sequence continues at coordinate 19,101 of JAPDRQ010000074.1, forward strand.
CCTTGCGAGGTTCCGAAAACATTATTCATCAATAACTTCTTCTCTAAGTCAAGATGCGCACAACTCATGTTCTTCATCAACTCGTGGCTGCGCTCATTTGCTTTTCAACACGATCAAGATGCAAAATTCTACACAATAAGTGTAAGTAGTCAAATCTGCAGAAAGTGGTAATCGCAGTCCATCAATTTAAGCTCTGCGCGAATACTCTCTTAAATTCGACAGTGGTGTAAATGAGAAACAATATGTTCTCGATATAAGTATTTTCTTGGTTCTGTAGCTTGATTGCATCTTGCAAAAACATCATCCCAACATTCCAGCTTATCTCACCCATGTCTCCGTCCAGAGCAGTCCGGCCAGGACATTACCTTGGCTCTTCCGCGACTACATCTCCTGTTTCCATAATAAAATGGCGCCTTCTAATCAAAGTGAATGGAGATGCCTACCTCCACGAACTTATACTCTTGTCCAGCGACCGAGGACCTGATGTTGCTGTGAAACTTGTACGAAAATACAAAAGTTCTCAATCCTGGTTCTCAAAAGCGGTGCCCTTTTTGGTCCCTGTGGTCTACAGGGCGAGTCTTTCTCCGGTACCGCTTTATCCCGCCTTCTTCACTTTTGTTGTTGACTAGAAACTTCCTAGATCCCTATTAGAGATGCCTCCGAAAACGTTCCTTGCATGGTGGACATTGACGCCAAACATTATTCCCACGTCCTCACCCATGCTTTGCGCAAACCCGAGACTCTTCGCTCTACCTCCGACTTCGTCACATCCTACAGTTGTTTCGCTGCTGTCGACGACACAACCGGCAGCGTGCGTGCGGGAGACGCACTCTTGATTGAATTGGAGCTCAGCAAAGTAGCTCTTTTGGTATTTCTGATTGCGTCGTTCATCTCGTCTGTTATCGCGGGAGTTCTTGCGGGCATTTTGCGGCATAGTCTTGATTCTGGGATTGGTGTCTGGGGTGGAGTTTTGGGTTCCATTGGCGCTGTAGAAGGATACTTGGCATGGCGGTTGAAGTCGACAAGTAACTGACTGTGAAGCGAAGATCGGTAATGTTCTGCTCCACCAGTGGCAAACTTATCGTTGTAGAAAACAAGCTCTCGAAGTCTTCCTGTTGGCGATGGTCTCACGCTCGTGTTATGACAAAACCTTGCATCTCAGCACGGGCGATATCCTATTCTCGCAACTTGATATTTGACAACAGCTGTACACTCAATCTTGTGTTTTCCTGTATGGGTACCGGTACATGCTACAGTGAGCGCATGCCTCCTCCATGCGCTAGTTTCATGACGTCGTTTCGTGACCAGATATTTTGTCTGTACATTGTGTCCAGATTCACCATTCAGGACACAAGGAGTTCATTTTTTCATTCTCTCAGCAATCAAATCCAGCGCAAATTAAGCCCCTGCCCCTTTTTGAGAAACGCAATGCGCTAAATTGTGAAGAACCAAGATCTTAGGCTGACAATAGCGCAACGACAGCCGTGCCGTAGTGACGAACAGTGTGTAGCATTGTACTTCGAGCAGGCTGTTCTTGTTATCTTCTCCATGGATAGCAACTGTGATCGTTTCGGGCTACAATACCTGTTTGCGGCGAAGACAATGACATTCGTGGTCAAGATGACGATACTCATTCCCACGACTTAGTTGGGACTCGTTCTCGTGATCTATGAAATTTTTTCATGAAAATTCTGGTCCTTCGTATCTACCGATTCTTTTCTTTCGCGACTAGCACTACGCGCTAGGGCTCAGCAGAGTGCTAGCATACTCAAATTTGGCGCCACATGTAGGACATTGATAATGATTTCCATCCTAGTCGTTGATGTGGGCTCGGCATTGGTAGCATTCAAATGCCCATTTGTCGGTTTGGGGAACCCACACCATACTCGGGGTGATCTGGATTGTGAATTTGGCGCTAATTTCCTTGAGGCATCCATGGCACTATTTGATCGTGACGAGCGGGCTTGATGTACTATTACAGTAAATGCCAGTTGCTTCATCATCAGAGTTGGTTTGGTTAACTAATCATGATCAAATCGTTCTCGTTCATGACCCCGCCGGGTCAAACCCCAGTCAGCCTATGACAAAATTTGGCTCATTAGCAGGACTTGGTAGCTTCTTTCATCAACTTCGGTCTGGCTAATGCGGATTTAACCAATCTACAATCAAGAAAGCGCTGTTAACTTGGTGTACCAACAAGGCTTTGGGAACTGCAAGACTTGTTTGTGAACAAGGAGGTGTTTCCCCCCACCCAGATATTATGGAGGCTCCTCAACGATCCCCAGATATAAAAGATGGCAGCGTACGACCCATCGACATCATTGGGTCTAACTGTCTTGAGGTCCAACTCTGGTTCGTTATTCTCCGTTGCCATCTAGTCATCAGAAGGCGGGTTGATAGTGACTGTGTGTCAAGTCCTTCGTATTAGTGTTGCTCTTCCTGCATCACATAGCATGGACGCAAGCTTAGTCTCTGCATTTCATTCACCAGACAGACGTTGTACGCATCACACTTGACTCCATTTGAGGGCACAGTATTGTTGCAGCTTTTAAAAGCTGGCAGAAACTGACCTAGTTGTCGAACAGCACGTTATTGAGTAGGACGCAGGTTCACGGTTGAGGCTGAGCAGTAGTACCCAAAGGAAGCAGCATCCTAAACGTCCCGAAGAGGCGAACTTACTCAGTCGTGGCTTGCAGCGCCATGACAATATGTCTCTGGAGCCTGTGAGCAAGATCTCTGTAACGAAGCAGATATAGTGGATTGGAGCGAAGAACTCCCAACCCAACCATAAAACATTTTCTGCCTAGGGACTAGAGGCCTTGTCCTGGTTAACCACAAGGACATCTTCTCGGAAAGACGGATCTCCATCGCAGATGTTCTTCAACACGCACGACTTCGCCCCAAACAACAAGGCAATACCTAGTTTCGTGTGCCAATGAGCCTCTAGTATTTACACTCCGGCACATGTCAACAGGCGATTCAGGCGTGGCGCACGGCGGGCTGACAGTTGTGTTGTGTGAAACACTGGGTACATTGAGCGTCACCAATCTGAATAGCGGAGGAAGATCATGATCGAGTATATAGCAGGAAGGGACACACAACAGTAAGGCGGTAGGGTTGCGTCTCGGACTGGGATGCCATTCACTGAGCACTGCATTGGCCCGAATTGCCGTCCTTCACTTTGATGTAGACAGATCGACATTTAGCAGTATCCTCTTCATTCTGAGCGACGGGGGATTAGGCACCTTGCAAAATCCTGAAGTTCGCATAGTCGAACAAGCACACCTGTTTCCACATTCAACGATCGGTTGCGGAACATGAATGTGTTTGTGGTAAATATATGTCCGGCACTTTTGGTGACATGGTTAGCCCTGCCGACAACAAAAGCGGTAGGGCGACCACAATGATGGTATAGGGTAAAACATAGGTGCAGAAAAGCACAACTTGGTGAAAATGAACTGATTGAAAATTGGTAGATGTAGTTTTCGATGATTCATCGATTGTGGTTAAGCTGTTAACCTTTTGCCCGTCGGACCCCATACAGATGGAAGGGGAATGGGCATGAGCGCATGTCATATGGATTGAGAAGCGCCATATCTGCTCAATATCTGTGCTTATCTTCCCAAATGTAACTGCCAGGAGAGTTTGTGATTCCATATTTTTTTCCATCAGCAAGTGTATGAACACACATCGCTGCACTACCCTGTGTTTCCGTTGGTATGATGTAATGGCATACTCTTAGTCCGATCGGTTGTTTCCGGTCCTGATATTACTTCTCACATCATCCTCCCCACCGTACTGCTGTTCTCTTTGCTTCGTGAGATGCTCCGGGCCCTCGCCAGGCTCTCCCTGGTCAAAGTCTCCGGCCTTCGTCAGTCGACCAGTGCCTTTCTGAATATCACCACCCTCTGACAGTGGGATGTCTCGATTGTTGCCGCTACCAGATACATGTGATCCGTATTCAGCAGTCGAGCCAGGGAATTTGTTGGTTACAGCTTGGTCAATACCGGACTCATCAGCTGCAATTTGTTAGAACACTAAGCAGATGAACTTAGAGAGAAACATGCATACTTGAGGTTGAGCCGCCCTTGGTGTCTTTCCCCCCAAAGCCTGTACCTTCTTGACGTCCTGCCTTGAGTCGATCGGAGTTAAGGTCTTGTTCGGCCTTGGCTGCGATATCGAGGAGATCTTCCTTGTTGCTAGACATTGCGGCGGTTCGGTGCTAATTTAGATTGTGTGATAGAAGTTGTGAGTGACAATAGTGATCTGGGGAAGAGGTAAATCGTTATGGAATGTAAATTCCCAACTAAAAGGGAAAAGTTCTTGTAGCTAAATAATGTTCGAGAAGAGTGTGCCGTATGATGTCAGTCGCGTGCTTTTTCACAACGTCATGACAACGTAAGTATCATTAGTGGATCTTTTCCGAGTTAGTCAAAGACAGGCGAGCACGGGTACCTGAATGATCGGTGGCACATATTGCCAGAGTTCGATGGGGACGGAGAGCATGCAAGATTTAATCGCTCTCGTTGTGTCTCTTCCAAGGGCGCATGACTAGTGTTTTTCCATAGGACAAGTGCTCACGATTTGCAGGCATGGATTTCTTAATGCAGGCAATGCGGTTTTGCTGTCTTGCTCAAGGCTTGACTGGTACAGAAGTGCTGCATATCTGAATGTTTGGTTCTGTCGTGGTCGCTGGCAAATCTCTCTCGCTAACGGTCGCGCTACCTTCTTTTATCCATGCTAGCCACTCCTTCTGCAAATGTGCCTGCAGCGCTTCATAATCCATGCCATAGTCTTTACCACATTTCCAGCACTGGAAATCATCCCGCATCAGATTTTCGTTCTGAAACTGTACTCTCCGGCGAATGTCATCTGGCGGCAAAGGATAGTCCTGGAGAGGTACCAGAAACGGAGTATTGAAAGATTGATAGTGGCGAGGGCTGTAGCTACGGTTTGGTACCATATCTCTCGAGATGATATGGACGTGCAATTCGTGCTGTGAAGGATGAGCATGGATACCGATCTGGAAATCTTTGCTGAAGTCGCGTTTGTTCAGCCTAGCTTCAATGGTTGTTTCATTGAGCCCTATCGATTGTAGAGATTTATGCATGCATAATCGGAGCTGTTGACTGGCGATTTTGAGACCCTCTACAGCTTCCTTCCGCACCATACTTAGAAATTGAGGATCCTCAAATGCGTCATGTGGATGGTAGTCACGGTGCGGAGTCCACCTTGGGAGCAATAGCAAATGTACTGAAGCTTTGGGATATTTGTCTTTGATCAACACTGCGTCAGGTGTTATCCTGAGAACTCTGGTTGCCCATTTCTCCGGCTCCAAAACGTACGGCAGGAGTTTGTGCGCCTCTGAATCGAGCTCATGTTTCGCCACCCAATCCGGTCTTGTGATGTTCGCGAAATTGGCATTGTAAGGGTGTTCATGGCTGAGTGCCTCTTTTGGGACCCGAGTCATGGCTGTGTTTTGTTGTAGACCGAACAATGATAGTAATGTGAGAGTCGTTGATCGCTTTGTTTTGGATGTTCTAGGTCAGCGACATAGTTGAGTGGCGTGATGGTCGAAAAGTAAATGTTGCGAATTCGGGATAGAAAAATTCTTGGGCGAAGCGCGCGAAGCGGCAAGACAGCGCAAAGTGCACGGCAGATCTCTCCCCGCAACTGTACTAACAAGACCCATTTGTGGTATCGTCTACTTTGAACATTAACGATATCGATCATCACCAGAGATTTGTCTTCATCTCGCTCCTTCCGACAGCATCCGAATGCCTTTAAGACGTTCTCGGCCATGGTTGCGCTATTGATCTTCGCCATTGCAAAGTAGCAGATTGTGCTAGCAGGTCCAATGGTTCTCCTATCGTCCACCGAAGCGCTCATGCTGGACATAATAATTTGCTTGGTACGGCTTGAAGAAGCCGCAAGCACCCGGTAGAGGCGTGGGCATTGAAAACTTCATGCCGGAGCACTCAGCACCTGTGGTCCGCAAGAGCTCGCATCGTCGTTGGTGAGGCTCAAAAGGCGCTGGTGGAGCTGGAGAATGATATCACATGGCTTGTAGAATGCCCGCTTTCTCGGTAAACATTTGTGAGACTGGTATGATAGCCCAAGTTGCTTCCGTATGTATCTCCAGTAGTGGACATTCAAGTTTTCTTCACGCTGCGTTTCTCGCCGCCCTTTTTCCCGTGCACTCCCTTCATGTCACCGCCTTTTTTTCTGCCTTGGCCAATCATCTCGAGGTGTCCTGCTCGCTCACCAAGCATCCTCTCGGTCTGCGCAGTCAGGCCTGCAGTAAATTTCTTGTTGATTTTGGCCGCTTTGATGAGCTTCGCCTTCTTTGGGTTTTTGTCGCCCAGTCCTTTCTTGGTCACGCCGGCGTTGGTGTTTCGGCTCGAGGACTTTTGTGTAGGCGCTGCAGTTTTCTTGATCTGACCTTGGGCCATGCTGTCTTCGAAGCGCTTCGGTTCGATGTCTCGAAAAAGTTTCCGCGTAAGACCTAGGAAAGTATCCTTCACAGTTTGAACTACCCTCGCAGCCGCTTCTACCACAGTGACCAAACCGAGTGAACAGGAATTTGGTTGTGAGCTTTAACACTCAATAAATGTGCCAAAGAGTTCTAGCACTAATTTTCGCTAAGATTCTGCCCGCGGATCCACTCAGCTTGGCAAACCGAGGTGATATTGGGCTTCATGGAAAAGCGATCATTTCATCTGTGGCAATGTTAAACGCACGGCAGCAGCGCAAAATGGCAACTCGCTGAATATTCTGAAGTGTGATGAATGCAAGAATTAATGAGCCGTGGTAATCTAGTCCGGATGAACCACCGAGATAGTGAGACTATCCAAGAGACGAGATCATGTTCTGGACCAGAAGCCCTATTTAAACCAGTGGATTTCTGGTTACTCCGAATTTCGCATAGAGAATCTGCTATTGTTATGTACCAGTCTAGCATTAATACCGCTTGTTTTAGATTATCTCTGTCATCTACGCCGACCACTCACTTGCTTATCTCAGCTTCAGGACGACATCCTTGCCTCACGACCAAGGCTTGAATCCAGTTGTGGCAGTGTGAGAGGTCTCGAAAACGAATGGCTGGTCGGCACAGAGCCCTTCGACCGCATATTTAAACTCTGATACATCGCAAATATGGTTGAATAAGATGCCCAAGGATGGAGACTAACCCGTCCAACGAAGAGCCTCAAGAGCAGACCGGAAGCAGCGCCTGCGATACATGTTCTAGAAGAAAGCTACGGTGTGACCGTCGTCTTCCGGTTTGTGGTCGCTGCGAGTCCTCGAACTTACTCTGCTTATACACTGGCCACTCAAAGAAATCAGATACCAACACAACTCGTGAAAGTCGTCGCAAGCCTCGAGGTCCCTACCAGAAGGGCAAGACCGTGCGAGAGAAAGTACTGCCACCCTTCCTCCAACTTCCTCCCTACACTTTCTTTCCTCCCTCCTCCTTACCTTCTCCCAGTACAAGACTGATCCTGCACTAGGAATTAGAGCATGTGGTAGAGCTTTTAGAGCAAAGGTGCTCCGAGCTTGAAGCAGCGCAAGCCCCGATCAGCGGCTTGCCTCATGCAGATGTACCAAATAACTTTTCATCTTTGTCGGTGACGGACTCGTCCTTCCGAAAAGTTCTACACGAAGGCTTATCGAGCTCACCAGCTGACATCAAAAGCCCGCACCCAGATCCTGCGCAAATACTAGAACTGTGGATGATCTTCACCACTTCAGTGGATCCGATGAGCAAGATCGTCCACTGTCCTACGCTCTCTCCGAAGATACTGTTGGCCAAAAAACATCCACAAAGTCTCGATCAATCAACCGAAGCATTAATTTTTAGCGTTTACTATGCCTCCATAAACACGCTTGAGCCGGCCGAAGCCCTGTCGGGTTTAGGCACGTCAAAGAACACACTGCTCTCACTCTATCAAAGCTCGCTCATGAATATCCTCACGCAGGCTAATGCAATGGAAACTGTCACGTTCGAAATGCTTCAAGCGCTCATTGTCCTTATGGTAAGTAGTGTTCCATGCTTGAGACTGTAGTTACCGAAGCTAAGACCTTCTCTTTCTTCCGCCTTAGTCATGCCTACGTCGACAACCGGGGCCGGGTGATTCGATAACGACTTGTTTTCATTTGGCCGTCCACATAGCGCAGCAGCTCAACCTCGACAAAGTGTCATCGTATGATGCGATGTCGCCATTCGAGTCTGAGTTTCGCCGCCGGGCCTGGTGGACGATATGCCGTCATGAGTCTGCATATGGCGAAGAAGCCAAAACCCGAAAGACGAGCATTTTACACTGGACCAACATTCCTATGCCCTCGAATTCAAATGACACCGACTTGTATCCGAACATGACTCATCAGGTTGTACCTCGATCTGGATTGACCGATGTTTCTCTTCCATTATTGGTTTTTCAGGTCGTGAGGCTTACAGGTCGGCTGGCCGTCTTCGTGCATGAGGAAGAGAAGAACTGTGGTCACATCATGACGGAAAGATCAATTTCTTTAAGGGAGAAAAGCCATGGCGTTGTACAAATGGCAAGGACACAGATTGAACAAGGCATGTTGCAACATTGTGATGTCTCTCGCCCATTTGACTGGCTGATCTTGCTTGTTGCTAAGATTCTTCTGGTGAGCTGTGTTGCAAGCTTCGGTGCATACATCATTTATTCTAACAATCCGACTAGACTAAAGTGGAGATTCTTGTAATTGAACCCCCTCAGCAGACAGATCTTGCCGCTGTCGACGCTTTCCATAACATCAAACTCACGCTTTCTCTGGACATCATTGAATGTCACCAACTTCTCATTGCAGACGAAAGGTTGAAGACGTGGCACTGGGTTTATCAAAATGCACAACAATGGCATGCTACTATATACGTGCTCGAGGAGCTGGCAAGGCGGCCTGACGCTCCTTGTGCGACTCGTGCATGGCAGTTAATCGGCGTCATTTTTAGTGATATTGAGCTGCTAAACAAACATGGTATGAAGCTGGAACATCGAACGAGGTTGCTTGAGGTCCATGGGCATGCTCTGAGAGCAAGAGAAGCGATCCTGAAACCTATATCGTCATCTGCATCAGCTACTGCGATTACTGAGCAGTCTTGGGGTCCTCCACTCGTTCCACAGCAGCCAATCCCAAGTGCAGACCTCGATTCCTCGACAAAATCAGAACCGTGGCAATTTGATCAGAGCCTTTTCGATATACAAGAGGCCCAACTAAATTCCAACGCGTTCTTCTGGCCATCTGTGATCTGAACTTTGCAGAGCTTGTCGACAGCTGGATCCATCAGCTCCTTCAGCTTCTTTAGCTAAATGTATCCTCATGCTTAGAGTCGGCTGAGCCGTCCACGTATCAATTCTAGCAAATTTCTGACAATCAAGATGGCACAATCCTGGAAGCGCATTTGCCTTCTAACCATTTCGCAAAATTGGTTGATGGGATATCGATCGTTCTCCAGAAAATATCCGACCACCAGACAATAACGGGCATGTACAGCATGCTCGAAACGATAAAACTCAGAGCATACTTCCGATCTCCTTCTTGCCAAGCACGTCCCAAGTTAAATGCAGCAACCATATACCGATGGTTCTGTTGCCCAGTCCGTGGACCAGGTACAATGCGAAGCTTATTTTGCCAAGATACCTCATCGGACTAGTACAAAAGAAGCCTTGAAGTAGAGGTAGAAATGGCATTGGAAAGACGACTAAAATCGCGCCTATGCTCAGCCAAAATCGTCTTCGATACTTACCGAGTGGCCAGATGTCTTTTGAGAAGCCAGAACCAAGACTTCTCGTCGCATTGTCTCGAGGGAAGCCGGAAAGGAAAACACCGAGGACCAAGACAATAATGAGCGTGCTTTTCACCCGTTTCTTCTGGATAATCTGCTTCGAATGTGCTGATGATGAGCGAAGAACATCGACTTCTGCAATTAGCAAGCCTGCGACGAATAATGCGATGTCCCACCGTCTGTGGCCAAATGCATGTGCAACTATGGCTGTTTCGACCAGCAGTCTAACAGATGTCCGACACCTAGCTAGTCCTAGTACTATGAGAAACACCACCATGAAGCCTCAATACTCGACAGCAATAGACCAGAGTTGTGGGTTGTAGAAACCTTTCATATGCAGGTTCCAGGTCCATGGGTTCGATTCAAGATCGAGATAAGTGACGAATGCACCGAGTCCATGATGAAACTTTGTGCTGCCCACTTTCTTGGGAGTCGGAATCAGATGAAGCAGTGATATATGCCATCATACACGAAGCGAGAGCTGGAAAGAAGAGTCGAACAGCACGACGAAAGGTGAGTGAGCTCAAGCCTGCGAAGAGGCTCTCGTATTCCTAACGATGCATCTTTGAACGAACCGGCGTGTGAGAACATATCCGGACACCACAAGAAGATCGAGATCATGGCGGCATCGGAATAGATGAGTCTAATGAATGGAAGTTGCCATAACGATGCGTCGTCCGTGCCAAGAATGTATCCAGAATTGATGCCGGGGTACTGAAGGTGCGTCCAATGGAGGATGAATACGATGAATGATGCAAATCCTCTTACTCCATCCAGATACTCTGTCGAACACTTTTGAATATTCAACGCTGGTGAAAGACTTTTTTCAAGCCTGGTCGGAGAGCTGGATGCCCTCCTCAGGAAGCTTGGTACGGTGAACATCAGGAGCTGAAATAGTGTATTGAGCAAGAGTCGCGGCAAGAATTTCCACCCATGTTTGGACGTAACTATAAAATCCGAGTTTATCGAGATTGATGATGTTGGAAAATGGAGTAAGCACTCTTCATCTTCCCTATGTATAACCCGTTTTAACCACATATTAAGAGATAGTATTCTAATACAGAGTTGTAGAACTCGGTTCTGTTCGAGCTCACTATGAGGTAGTCGATGCAGGAAGTCAGAAAAAGCTATGGTACGTAGGTGAGGAATAACCCACAGAAAACAAGAAATCTAGAAAATCCTAGGGAGAACTCAGCTCGTCATTTACGTTCATGTGTCAGTACTATCAACGGAACAAGGAAACAAAATTACATTTGGAAGGGAGATGTGCAACTCACCAGAGTGGCAATATTGCAATCTTTCCATTCTCAAACAGTCCAGTTGCATGATCGACACCATCTTCCGCTCCAAACCAAATAAAAGGATCCATTGCAGGACAAATCCGAACCTCATTCTTGAACTGAATAGCTCATATCGACAGGGATGGTGGCAAAGCGCTGAAACATGTGCACCAATGTCTTTCCGCAATCCTTTCTTCGAAGATACCAGAATCATCAATTGGAGAGAGCACATTTTGATCACGATCTTTCCGCAGATATTATTGTTGCTGCATGCTGTACAATTCTACTCACTGCTACTCTCCACGGCGCTACTTTTGAGTATAAGCCTCGTCAGAAAGTAGCTGGGAGCTACCTCAAACCTCGCAAGAAGGATGGAATGAATTGGCTGTTCATTGGCAGACAGGCGGTAGTCGTTCAAATGACGTTCAACGATATAGATAACGGACAGGAAGAGATATCATCCACTGTCGAAAGACAGATGAAATTACTGCCCGAGGTAATCCGGATACCTTTTGAAGAAGCAGTGAGCGATGTTAAGCTTGAAAGTTGGGAAGATGAGTGGTTTTCATCTGGTATCTTTGATCATGAACGATATGGCTCTCTGACAAAACCAAAAATTGACTTTGTCTACAACTGTACATCATCCAACAAATCTGACATCAACCGCTAACGATCGTAAGGGGTAAATAGATCAGAGACCGAGTTCAGAGAGATCAAACATACCTTCGAACTATCGTCGCCACTCAACGACCCACATGGCAAGTGGGTTTTCAAGCACAGCATCAACTGATACCGAGACTGGGACGAGCTCAAGTACTCTTTTCGAAGTCTCGACCAGTACGTCAATGGCTTCATCAACAGGATACAGCTCTTGGTCAATTCTGTACAAGATACTTCTGATAATACCTCTGAGAATTATCGGCCTCAACGCCCAGATTGGTTCAAAGACGATGCGGAAACGCGCAAGCATGTCCATATACTTCGCCAAGAAGACTTCTTCGGCGAGGCTAAGAAGCAATGCTTACCAACCTTCAATTCCATCTCTATAGAATCGCAGATTCACAACACACCTTCCGACATCGATCAGGTACGTTTCGTTCAAATTGCTCCAGCATAGCACTACTAACCGTTCCTGTTCAGCTTGTTGCTCTCTCTGATGACATGTTCCTCGGCACACCTCACTCAACTTCCGACTTCTACTCGCCCCTTTTCGGTTCCGTTATGGGATTCAAAACCGATCACTACAATGTCAAGGATATTCGAAAAGCAGATGTCCCAACCTTCGGCGAAAAGCCGTATCTTTACTACACCTCTTTGCTCCTGAACCACCGCTTCGGCGAATGTGACTGCAAAACTCAAGCACACTTCAGTCACTCCATCTCGCGCTGTGTGATGAGAGAGGATATGGCGTCCTTTCCGGGTCCAGGCATTCATGGCACATGGGAACGGTTCCGTGGAGAAAGTCAGTTTCAGATACACCCATGGTACCCTGCTTTCACTATTCTATCGAACGGTTCAGGGAGGCACTGCTGTGGTCATTCGTGATGAAAACAGCGGACGCGAATGGGGATGGCTATCTGGACTGGTCGGAGAGACAGGCAGTTCTCGAAGCTATCAAATCTGGCAGACATGCAGTGGGAGGTGGAGATTCATCAACACCCGCGACGACCGCGGCACAAAGAGAGCGCATGTACTACCAGCTGCCCAAGATCCTCAAACAAGCGGGTTTGCAAACACCGCAGTCAAACCCAAACGTCCTTTGGACCTCCCTTGACGGCCCGAAACAATCCGCAACGTCAAATGCAACAACTTCCGAATCGACAAATGCTTCGCCGAGTCCTTCGACTCACCCCTATCAGACATGTCGTATCCGAACCCCGACTTCAGCGCGACAAATATCTTCTCGCAGCTCTCGCGTCGCGAGCCGAAGTGCGGGGACTGCCTAACCAAGTTCCTGCTATCGACCACAAGTCACGGTTTAGAGCCCATGCTGCCGGTAAAGGAGAAGCCCAGGGAGCGCAACACCATGATCAAAGTGCTCGTGAAGTACCAGCACATGATCGTGGACCCCGATGCGAAGTTCATGATGATCAAGGATGCGGAGCAGGCTCGCGAAGAGATATTGGAGAGGACGATCAAGAGGCACAGGAAGGTTGCGCAGTGGCGTTTGAATGACGATGTTATGACTGAGGACGGGGCGGCGGTCGTGCAGGTCAATAGTGTAATGCAAACTGTCTTCAACACAATTTTTCTGAGAAAGGCCCGTGGAGAAGTGAAAGCTTGCTTGAGAGATCGATGTAACAAAGATAAGACCTTGAAAACACAAGGCAGAGTGCTTGCGCAGAGGTTAGTTGAGAATTGGTCTGCATTGGACGACCATGTTCGAAGGTACAGAATACTGTAGGCGACGTCATTAGCTGGTAGCGGAACTCCTGGTAGTTGCTGCCCATTCGACAAGAATATTCATTCAAGAATCATGACCAGAGATGCAGCCAATCAGGAACAGTTGCAGCAAGCTCAGAGGCTTGGATCTGAAAGAAGCAACTCTGGTAAGTATAGAAGGCTCACAGAAAGAGACAGGACCAATATTTATCCCATTCATGGCCGATGTCACGGATGCAGCTAAACTACATTTTCGTACCTACAAAAATTCTGAAGCTTGTGGGAGGAGATTCTTAATTGAGGACATGAATACTAGTTCTAGAAAATTTGCTCCGTCGTTAGATCAGAGTTTTACAAACATCGTGGATAGGACCCATGAACCGGAGAAGGAGCCTGACAATGCTCAGCATTTTGCAATGACGATTGAATGTTCTAGAAAAGTTCTGACATGCAATATGAGCCACTTCGGGAGACTACCATCGATTGTATGTCATCCTCGCTCAAGGTCTAAAAAGATGAGATAGGATGAGATCAGAAAGAGGTTCCATTTCGTGATTGTCTCTCAAAGGCGAAATTGTACATATTAACTGAGCTCTTCTGCTTCGATCAATACTGACAAGTGTATCCTTGACACTCATTCCAAAGGAGAAATTGATGAGGCAGGCAGAGATACAAGTCGAACAGGAGCGTGCCAATCGTTCTTGTAGAATTGAGAACCAAGTGGCGTGCGGAAGTTTGGAACTAGAAAGCTTCTGTAGATTTCATGAAGAACAGTGAACTGAAACAGTATCGTAAGGTATGATGCCTAAGCTGCTCTTAAGTCAACGATAAAGTGCTTGGGACGAAGATCGAACTAAACTGTATTGTGGCAAGGATCCGACATCAGATCGTCCCCGGAATTTTTGCACTCCGAGACGGCATGGTTGAATCTAGAATCCGGGATCGTGGCAGTCCGGGGTTGTGGGCCCGCATAATTCGTGGTCAAATTACAATGCACGCCAAATATTTCCGGGGAATGAAAACGGCGGAGCGTTTGTGTGGGTTCGGATCATTTAGAGCTCAACCAGAACAACAGACTTCGGATTTGGTCAAAATCAACCTTCTACAAGTTGGAAGAACTTTTCTTCGACCGAACCAACTCAACTAAAGTTCCATCCGGTCAACATTCTGCGACATAGCTTGAGCTTTGACCGACTAGCACTCCGCAATGTCCAAGACTCCAGGAAAAACACTCAAAGTCGCTGTGATCGGGCCCAAGGGCCAATGTGGCGCTTGTGTCGTCGATGAACTCCTCTCTCGCGGGCATGCGGTCGTCGGGATCTCTCGCTCTCCTCCACAGTCCTGGCCACGGCCAGGCAATTATTCTTCAGTCGCATTGAACATCTACAACACCAAGGCTCTTGCTGAAGCTCTTTCCCAGAACTTTGACGCCATTGTCTGTGCATTTGGTCCGCCCCTTGTAGACCTCAAGACGGTTTACGCTGAAACGTGCGAGGCCCAAGCGAAAATCAAGCAGGCACTCTTACTTTCTACACACAAAGGTCCATTTGTTATTATTGGTAAGTGTGAGAGACACCATTATGCTGAAGTACATGGAAGAGGATCAAGCAGACACTGTATTAAAGCTAGACTAACCACCTTCTTTCTACACAGGCGGCGCAGGTTCTCTCCACAACAAGGATGGCAGCGACTTCGCCGACCTGCCTGACTTTCCCTTCCCACAATGGTACAGCTGGCCCGATCAACATCTCGACTACATGAGGGTCCGTTCCAAAGATCATGGTAGTGGAGGCTTCCACAAATTCATCTCAATGTTCAAATGGGCAAGAAATAATATTGAACACCCGGGCTGTCAGTATTTGAAGCTCCTTGCTTTGCCGTCCGAGTTCAAAAATGCTAATACAGTTCAACAGGGTTTTCGTGGATATTGCGTCCATTCGCTCGACTGTTCATGCGCCGTGCAAGAAACTTCATGATCAAGCCTGAAGCTAGAGGTTTGATTACTGGATCGCGAATCGCGTTGAGAATGTGGGAAGGTGTCACTGAAAAACGATGGTCTTTCCTATCGCCTCCGTGGTTGCTTCGTGACAAGGGTATTCGAACTGGTAAATACGAGAAGTTCATAGACTCGATCGAAAGTCCCGCCTATCAAGGTGTTGAGGGAGGCATTTATAATGAGGACATGGCAGTGGCTATTGTTGATGAAGTCGAGAAACCAGAGACGGACTACAAACATTGGACCTGTACTGGACCTATTGGGCTAAAGGAATGGTGAGTCAAGCTTCTCACAGTTTTGAGGGACGGTTTGGGACGGGTGGGATTGTACATATGCAGATCCAAGACTCTATAAGCCATCAATTCAAGATATATTTATGGAGACAGGTGCGAAACTATTATAATAATAGCTGCATCAAAGAAGCGATGCAAAAATGTATGGAAACGTCCATTGAGATTCGCAGAGAAATTAACGACCTGACACTCCGCTGATTTCTACTGTCATCAGCCTTCATACCTATACATAACCAACACCAACGCAAGATACCAGGGCGTATCTTCTGCTTCTAATGTTACCCGTTGTCATGAGTCGTTTGTGTACGGTGACGTAATGATTTTGTTGCTCCACCATCATGGTCATTGCGGCAAAACCTACACCTTGCGTTCGTGGGAACCATGAATCGATCTCTATTGAATGTGGATTTTTAGTCCACGTGGGGAACCAATAGGTAGGAACTATCTTGTCCTCGTCCCCCAGTATGAATGAGATGATGGCCGTTGTTGTCAGTCTGATGCATTTCCAAACCTGGCAGTGGGAATGGATTGACCATTGATCCACTGACAGTGAACTGCAGATAGTCACCAGCCTGAGACCATAAATTGTTAGCGATATTCAGTTAGTGTAGCAGTAAATGCTTGGTGAAGCTCACCTCCCAAAACATGCCGTATGGCCGCATCGGAATATCCAAAGCTTGTACCTCCCCCTTAGTTAGTGGCTTCTTCTCCTTTAACATATACTCCGGTTCAGCCGGACGACTATTTTCCTCTCTACCTAGCGCGTGGCTTGCACGAAGTTGTCCATCAGGCCCCCAGTGGAAGGCCATTCCCACAGTGCCTAGACCTATTTGCCAATCGTGGACGAGTTTGAGAACAGTCTTGGGTACCACGCCTTGGGGGTTCAGGCACATAGTTCCTTGTCTCCGTTTCTTAGAATTGAGATTTTCCACTTGAACGAAAACATCTAATTCATGGTGATTGGTGGCAGAAGACATTACAAGGTGAGCCATGAAGTATCCTGTTGTCTCACACGATGATGGCATTTGCATTGTGAAAATGCACTTCTCGCCCGATACAGCATTGTAACTGACTTCTCCTGCCGTGTAAGGGTCCATAGACAAGGTCTTGTCGGTGTGGAGAAAATATTTCGTGTACTTGGTTCTTTCCAAAGGAAACTCTGACTCCGGTCTATTGATTGTGTCTACGCGGTCTTTGAGGCCCATATGTAGGACACTCAGTCGCACGGTAGGCGTAGAAGTCCAACCATTCTCAACCCCATGTAGGTAGTAATCGAAGAAACGCTTGAGGTCTCTTTGAGAGTTGTCATCGTAGTAGTCTGGCCATTCCATTTTGTTGTGGACGCGAAGCCACTTGGGAACTGTCGGGTGCAATAGAGAAAAGCCTTTAAACGTGCCGGGCGTGTGTACGGCATTTGTCCATGACGCGACTACATATGTTGGAACATTGATCCACTCAGGATGTGCACGCTTGTCTTCCCAATAGACATCACGGACTTGATTCTGGTGGAGATAGGCAACCATGTCTTCGATCGCTCCCTGTGTAACGAACTGATCTAATCAGACGTCAGTCAATCCTCAGAGTAAATTCTGCTGGCAAAACATACTGGTGACATCTTTGTGAAAGCCATGAAATGGTATGCCACCGTTGAAGTTGCCGGCCCCAATGGGATCAATGCCTCCTTCCCTATAACAGGTGCAAACGTCAGACAACATGGTTTATCGACTTGCTCAGAGGAAAGTCAGGAGGATTACTCACCATGGAGCTATAGCTGCTAGGCCTTTCGGTCTCAGGCTACCAATTTTCCACTGCGTCATAGCGAGCCAGCTGTTTCCTGTTAATGCCACCCTACCATTACACCATGGCTGTTCAGAAAGCCAGGTGATGAAGTTAGCACCATCCTCAGCCTCTTGATGGCCAAACATGTAACAATCACCTTCAGAAGTGAAGGCGCCCCTAGTATCCACATTGACTACAGCGTATTCATTCGAACACCAGAAAGCTGGATCAGGTCCCTCCCACTTTTCTAGTGAGGAGAGCCAGTTTTTGGGAACCCCGGCTCGCATTGGAAAGTCGTCAAGCAAGGTGGTGCCTTTTTGTTTGCCGTATGGACTCCTGTAAGGTTTGATTTCAGCATACCATTCCAGTTTTCAGATGTTGAGCAGCCGCACTGACCAGGCAACAAGTGCCGGAACGGATTTTGCAGGCTCTGAACTGAGATCCTGAAACCTTCCGGGTAAGTAGATATCACTGTACAACTTAATCCCATCCGGCAGTACCATCGGTACACTTTCATGCATGACAATATCAATGGGAAGTGGCAAAGCTCCTTTTTCGAGTTGTTGACCTTTCTGGTAGTCGAGGACTCTTTGACGAAAGCCTGGAAACCGGACTCCCTTATCTGTCAAACGTTTGCCTTTCATCATGGGCGTGACTTTCAGAGCTTCTGTCTTGATTTCAAGTTGTCGCTTGAGGTTGGCTGAAAATTCAACGTGATCCATCTTGATATTCGGAGGAAAATACTTTGCTCCACAGCAAGTTTTCTCTAGCTAGCGAAGTATTTTTGATATATACTTGAGCCAATGGAAGTTAGCTAAATTGCCTTCACTCATTTTGCTCCCTGCACTCCAAGTAATTTGGCAGCGGGATGTTTCAACACCGAAAACCCAAGTTCGGAGCGTTGTATCCTTGCCAAGACGACCCCTGAAAGGGAAGAGGGGTAACTTTTCCGTGGAAGTCATTTCGATCAAACAGTTTCAGTAATAACTTGCCAGAACTAAAGCGCCTCGGCATATTTACCCTGAAACTTGCTACTGAACGGACCTACAAAATCCAAGCTGACCTGGAGCAAGTGCAAGGATTTGTGAAGCATATTCGGGATGTCGTTCTGCCGACCCTACCGGCCCTGCCGACTACTAGCCAGCAGACATCAGACGCCGCAAATTATGAACCCGACTACTCGGGGGCAAAGAAGACATACAGAACTCGTTAACACCAAGAATCTGGGCAAGTACCGAGCTATGGCTCAAGTTACACCCAATATATCTACGGGCTTAGGCGCAATCGTCAGTGTTCTAATGGGTGGCGCACTCCTTCGCCACGGCAACCTGGAGAATTATCGAATCTACTTCTACATAGCCGCAGCACTTTACGGCTTGGGTACGTTCGGTGTTGTGGTCGGCTACAATCCACCACCGAGAGAACTTCAGGTGACATTGACTACAGCCCAGAAGTTCCGGAGCTTAGACTGGATGGGAATTTTTCTCTCGACTACTGGTCTAACTCTTTTTGTTCTGGCATTGTCATGGTACAGCAACCCATATCGGTTCTCCAGTGCCGCTGTCTTGGCACCCTTCGTCATCGGCATCGTCTTGCTTATAGCCTTTGCCAATTACGAATGGCTTATCAAGAAAGATGGCATTCTACATCATGGATTCTTTCACCATCGTAACTTCCCGATTTCATGTATCATCATTTTCGCCGAGGGTGTGGCCTTCTTCACCCTTAATAGTTACTTCGTATTCGAACAGACTGTTGTGATGGGAAGCGACTCCTGTGATGCCTCACTTCGACTTCTTATATTCTACTGCGGATCTATCGTTGTGACCACTGGTGCAGGTCTCTACACAACTTGGACGAAGAGGTTGTCCGACCCATTAGTCCTTGGTTTTAGCATTTACACAGCCTTCGCGGGTGCAATGACAACGGTGAATGCGACCACCAGTCCCGCCACTACTTGCGGCTTTGCAACGCTTGCATCCGTTGCTAACGGACTGGTTCTTCTGAATGTCATCATCGCCGCTCAGTTAGCCACTCCTCGAGAAATGATTGCCGTCACGACCAGTCTCTTGATTGCCATTAGAGGTTTTGGTGGAGCGGTTGGGACCGTGGTCAATAACGCCATCATCAGCAACACCTTAAAAACCAATCTCGGACCTAATATGGCCGCAGCTGTCCTCCCTCTTGGCTTTCCTGCCGAAGAGCTTGGGCTGTTGATTGCGGCTTTGACATCAAATGACCAGGAAGCGCTTACGCATATTCCCGGAATAACACCCACGATCATTGGCGCCGCAGTGGGTGCTATCCAGAGCTCATATGCACTCGCATTCCGCCATTGCTGGTTTGTTAGTACTTCGTTTCTCGCTTTGGCCTTTGGTGGTAAGTCACCAAGTGTTCTGCCTTGCGATGGGAATGATAAAGCTAATTACTCGACTAGTCTCCTGTTTTGTCAGTAATCCTAAGGAAGAATTCAACGCCCATATTGATGCGCCTGCTGAAGCTAAGTTGGCTAAACTGCAGCACGAAATTGATATGGCAGATGCTGAATCAACAGCTCGTGCGGTTGAGAAACTGGCCGTTGAGCATCCCGCTCCCCATTAGACTTTTACTAAGAAGCACGCTTCTACAGAGCGATGCAAATGGATCGTGGCTAGAAATTTTAATTTAAAAAATGTTCGATGTATGCGGAGGTAATGCTGTTACTATTTGATTTAGCAGATTTTCCCGGACGTGTCCCTTATGCCAAAGGTCCGCCGAGAAGTGGGGGACCAAACGAGCTGGAACGGCAAATTGATCACATTGTCCTTTATTCAGGTGGCTCTGACTGTGTCATGCGTAGATCACGATGGTACGACATGATATCTGAAGATGAATTTCCTGCTAAGATCTTCTAAACCTTGTTACACTGCGTTGTCTCACAAATTCCTGAGCTACACTTCAGGAGCTGTGCTATTGAAAATTCGACCTCTTCAAACGAAGTGACTCTGAAAATTATTTTGGTCTGGTCGGATCAAGACACCCAAGGTGTCGTCGTTGAGTTGCATTGTTTCGGACCAAGCGCCATCTGAATCGATCAAGTCTCGATCAGGTTGCAGGACTTTCACTGGAACAGAAGCCTCTGTACAATGAGACATCGATTGATGCGCAGTGTTCTTATAACGGTAACAAATGGGCTACGCGAGCTTATTCATAAGGTAATTATCATGCTGTAGCGGTAGTAGATCTCATTTATCCATGCTATTGCCGATCGCTGTATTCGTGAACGGCCTCAACCTCATAACGAGGGTTGCGACATCTAAGACTCGCTGATAAAGCTTTAATTCTCCTGCGGGATAGAAGATGGTTCACTTCCGGCACTACCATAGATGTCTCCCTCCCCATTTGTAAGATCCTCGTCGCTTTTATAGCGGAGTTGGACGTTCTTGAATGCGTACGTTCAAGCTGGAATGAACTACGAAGAAAAGGGCTTCTGCAGATATTGGCTTGTTAGGGTCTATTAGTTCTATTTCGAAAAGCCTGATTAGTTGAGGCAAGGTACGATTCATCTCCGCAAGGGCGAGATTCCGGCCAAGACAAATGTGGCTTCCGGCACCAAACTTATGAAGGCATTAGCATTGCGTACTAGCAATGTAGGCTCAATCATTTAGTGGGAGGCACTTACGTGATAGAGGTGCTTTTTCATCAATCGGAGCTGCTCAGGATCGCTTTCGAGCCACCTTTCTGGCCGGTACTGATCCGTGTCCTCGCCAAAGATCTGTTTATCTTGATGCACTGCCCACGGATTTATGGCGAAACGAGTTCTACCAGGAAATCGCTTGCCTCAAATGACAATGCCCTCCTTTGGTGCTGAGCGAGAAATATTAACTCCTAGAGGAGGACGAAGACGCATCGACTCCAATAGCGCTGCTTGGAAATAAGTCAGTCTTTGTGCCTCCTCGTAGGTGATGACCTCAAAGGTTAGTCGGCCACCTCTCCGGTGCTCCACGATTTCGTTCACAATCTTCTCGTAGACGTTCCGGTTCTTCAAAACAAGAAAGAAAAATGATTGCATGGCAGACGCTGTAGAATCCGAACCGGCAAATCTAGTGAAGTCAGCAAGTATAACTAGGTTCATCATGATACTCACATTGCGCCGATTGCAACAGCAGACACATCTTCCGACTTGAAAGTTGATGGCGACCTCAAGTGACCTGATATCAAGTAGCTCAAGATGTCCTTGCGATTGGGCTCTTTTAGCTCTGAGAATGGCTCTCGCTTCTGCACTTCTTCTAGAGCCTTAGCGGCCACTAAGAGGTCCTTGCGCCGAAATGGCAGGGCTTTCAGAATTGGATTATTCAAAAGAAGCCTGTCGAGCAGCGGTTTCTGCCCAACGATACCACCGTATCGTGCAGCCTGCTTGATCGTATACAAGGTATGGTCAATGTCACGACCAGCGTTCAGAAACCCAAATTCGCTAGAGAATGCGACTTCACCGAGACTATCAAAGGCAAAGAAGTGCAGCCATTGTCCCAGATCAACATGACCTTGGTCTACTGCAGCAGACTTCAGTTTAAGGACAAGGTGCTGAATAGTGTTCGTAAGGGGCTCAGAAATCTGGAGCATCGTGTTCATACTGTATGGAATTGCTGCAACCCGTTTCTTGTTCGCATGAACATACTCATCTAGTTCAGTAAAGATATCCTTTGGCTCTTGTGGTGGGAAGACACTGTAGAAGTCGGTCTTCGAAAATCCTTTACCAGGAGCAAGCACCTCTCCCACGAAGGCTGGGTCGGACATAGAGATCTCGTTAGGACCGATGCGGACAAATGGACCATATCTCTTGTGGAGCTCGATGCTGTTCAAATTCGTTCTTGTGGATGCAACATCAATGATTTTCCAGATGCTTGTGAAAGATGCTAGGAAAGGGTCTGGATAAAACCTGAGTGGTGTTATATATCGACGTTTGAGAGCAACCCCGACCAAAATTATGAATACAAGTAAAAAGAAGTGCTGAGATACTAAAGTCCAGACTACCAAAGTCAGTGGTTCGCCGCCAGAAAACTTGTCCATCTCAGCAATGCCTCTGTGCGTTATAGAGGCAAAACCCGAGACTCTGTATCCTCGAATGCTAAAGCGCTCCGAGAGATGTATTCCCTATTATATGTTTTAAGCACAAGTATCGGTATTCAGCAAAGCAATTCATATGCTCTTGGTGTGTTGTGACCAAGAATTCATTGTTTTGCACATTCGCAAGAGCTATTAATGTGGGTGCCGTGGAAACACGTCACTACAACTCCATGGAATACAACCGTCAGAAGTGCATACTTTACCCTAAGTAATGTACACCAAAATTCAGCAGAAATTGACTGCGATGGAAGTTTGCATGTTTGCGAGGCTTTAGCACAGCCAATATATACCAACAACATAGTGAAGCTAACAGGAAGACTCTCAGTAAAATCCGCTCTTAGCTCGCTAAATTTCTTGTTTGGGTAATCTTAGTGCCATGCATGCCTGATGGCTGCCAATCTTACTGGCACAATACAAGAACTTCGTAGCTTTCGATAGGTTTGCCTCCTGCCTCCGCAGATTTAGGCACTGAAAGCAGCATGGCCGGATCAAATCGTTAGCTGATAAAGAGCAACGACGATTTGCTCACTTTGTATTCAACCTTTAAAATCATTATCGGACACAGAGAATTGGTTTTATTACATCTTCTCAGTGTACTGAAAGTTAGCTTCTAGCCCCAAGATACTCAACCGACATATGCCGCAGCTTCACAGCCTGAGTTAAATCCACTACTCTTCTCTATTCACCGCACTATCTTGCTAATCGCTTCTGCTATTTAACCGAAAGCAAAGTGACACAGGTCTCCAGAGGCATATTCATCTGATTCAAGGCTTATCTCGCGTACTTGAGCCAACAAAATGAAGCGCCTGCATGAAGCACAGCCGTCACATTTCAACTTTGGAAACCGTCATCTTGCTTAAGCCAGGGTTGAAACGAGGAAAAGTATCTCTTTGCGATACCGCCATCTTGCAAGGTCTTCAATAGAGACTGTAGCTCATGCAAATAACCTGATATCATGTAGATCCGTGCATGCATAGACTCCTCTAAGTAAGGCACTATTAAGTTAATGCTAAGGGCATGTCCTGATTCATTGTGGGACCTTACTCAGCTCTAACTTTTGATCTCGGAGTTGTGATCTTGACCTTTTTTGCGACAAGTGACTCGGACCCACGCAACAGGTCAACAGCACAGTTAATTTGCGCATAGAGATTGCGTACAGCATCAGAAGCGGTACGGTGCAGCGAGTGCAGTGTGCCTACGAGTGGCCCATAGCTCATGAACAGGATGCCACAAGCGCTCCTGCTAGTTCCGGGGAAGTGGAGTTTCCACGGATCACGCACGGGGAAGGATTGCACCGAAGCCACATCGATCTCTCATCTACAGGGAGATATTAAGCTTTCCGTGATTTTGCTCCGATCACCAGTATCCAAGTAGTCTTACGAGTAAGAAACGCTGGAAAGCAAAGATAGTAGTGTTCCTACCAATATGCAGTACGCAGCATGAAGGGTGACCCACTCGCATCCATATTACATTTTAGACTGCCTGGATACCCTTTGCAACCACGTGATGCTAACTTGAGCGTCTCTTATTGCCACCTTCTCGTTCTTTTTGATGACGGACGATAGGATCCGCAAGTTTCGGTCTCGCCGTTGCTCTGGTCGAGGTCGAATATAAGAGCAACAGACAAGGGAATACAGAGATTAAAGGAAAGCAGAAGATGAGAAGTAGGTAGAACTGCCGCAGTAGGATGTTGTATACACCCAACAGCGTGTCTTAGTGCGCTCATGATTGACCAGGGCTGTTCATCGGCTCGGATACAGTATACTAATCCAAGCTCGTCCTTAATGTTGTACAACTGAGATTGAAATTCATTTGTCAAGTGTTGCACCTACTGATGCGCTAATACCCATCAAGACCTCGAGTATGTTGTTTATGAATTCTGCTCCAATCATTGTATATCTGCTGTAGATGCTCTCCATTGAAGCTAGAAGTAATCTTAGTGTTTACCGCAATATCTGTGGGGTCGATCCATTTATCATATATCTTAGGGCGAAAGCGTAAAGGCACCTTAACGGTACCAGCCGGCTTTGAGTCTTCTTGTACCTTGAATGACAAGATTGCTGTTCGTTGTCTCAAAACTATTAACCAGGGCAATAAGAGAGCCATCTACTTCAACGAAAGAGCCACCGTTACGAGCAGCCAAACCTTCCGTGTCCAAACAGAGAGAAAAAGCCAGGAAGAAGGTCTCATTACTCTCTGACGGCAGGTTCACATCTGTTGACGACCTATCAACAATGGGGCCGGAGTTGTCTGGGCCTCTCATATCTAGGTTAGCTAATCCAAGCAATATATGAGACGTAATCAAATGGCTTAGGTCTGTCTACTACTAATTCAATAAACCTTTCTTAGTTTCTACTCTCGTAAACCCCATTAGTTCTTCACATTAGGCGTTCTCACCCGAGCTTTGCTATACTTTCTGTAACGGCCGTACAGCGGTCTTAATCTATAACATAAACTCTATAGGCCTCATTTTTCGTACGGGGGGTTAAGGTTCTCTAGAGCCCGCCCTAAACCCGTTCCAAAGGAAAGTCTGATCGAGTAAATGCCCCTTTTTTCGAAGGGGAAAAGGAGGCATTGATAACTAATACTCATCCTCGTCCGCTCTTTTCCTTTTCTAATCTTTAGGGTTTACTATTTTGCACTGTTAAACGTATAAAGGGATTCAAAAAGTTAAGGCCTTATTACAAGGGTGAGAAATCAAAATGGCCTAACGTCACCAAATCACCAACTCCACGGAATTTTGGCGCCCACCCTAAGGCCTCGCATCTAGCTATGATTCATCCCAAATGGACAAAACCTCAACAAAAATCTGGTTGGTATCCAGCCATCACCAGCTCATTAATACCACGAACCGTCGCTACAACCACCATCACTGCGTTTCATTCTTTGCCTTGCTAACCAGTGCGGCAAAGACGATGAATGCAACAACCTCAGCACTGAAATTCAGATTGTCTTGGCCGCAGCAATTCATAGATCGATTGTCACACTGGCAATGGTAGGTATTTAGTGTATTTGCCGTTGACTTCCTTGAACTAGAGACGGCCTCGGGTAACTTGGACTCCTTCAGTAATCCTCCTCCCGGCTAACGAACGATGCCGGCCCGTCATACGCCACCTTCAGAGTTTGATCATGCTCTCTTCCCAGCATCATTTTGTGCCAGTCATATGACAATTGCTTTTTGTTGAACTTTTTCGGAAGCCTTGGACACTCAACCTCAAGCACACCCTTCCCAGCCTCATCATCCCGTTCGGACAGTGTACAAATGAACTCTGTACTATTTTGCCGTGGCCAAAAGGCCCAAAGTGCAGGTAATCCGTGACCTATTGGCGGGGGTGCACCGGAATAAATGTGTAAGCGTGAAATTATTGATGGCTGTTTAAGTGAGCGGGATCGCAGATATTTGTAGAGGGTTTCTGCGGCTTGAAACGTGACGTATGGCTTCACTGGATCATCAAAGTGTCTCACCCCGATTTCGAAGCAAACACTCAGATGTCTGAGGCGAAAGAAGCTAGCCAGGACATCGAGAACTTCCCAAGGCCAGTCACCGTATCGAGCAACGTCCACGAAGAGTTCTTCGATTAGAGGGCAGCCGTTAAGGATATTGCGAAGAGACACGGTATCAATCGCAGACTTGTCCCAAGAACCATTGTAGTCTTCGACAGTGTGAAGATGAAGCTTACGAAGAGCGCTGCCGTGTCGGAGGATACCCTGGAGCGTTATGCTTTGTAGACTTCTGACGTAGATGCTTTCGAGGGCTGCTGGACATTCCCGATAGAAGTGAGTTATACTCTCTTTGGCCCAGCTTTCAGTGAAATCGACTTCCTTCAACGAAATCAGCTTTGGCATGATCTTAAGGGCGAAATCAAGGTAGATTGTCTTCAGGCGGCGAAGTCGTGACCAGTCGAAATTCTGTGCCCAGTGATCCATCTCAGAGCCTTTCCCCGGATGGCCAGTCTGATCCAGCCATGAATATGCTTCCTTGCCAGGTCTCACGTTTGACTCTCCCCATGGATAGCCACTTATGCTCAACTCTTCGAGAGGCGGGAGTCCTTCATCTCCTACGAAACCGAAGCCACAGTATTTATAGGGTCGGCCGTAGACAACACAGCCTGATGATGGCTGACTAATATCGAGGGCAAGCGAGCGAAGGTTAGGAGAGGATAGTAGGATTTGCTTCAAAGGTCGGACTGATTCCAGGCAGTCTTTGGCAGCACAGAAGGTGATATTGGCCCGTAGTTTGCTGAGATTTGGATTGTTTTGGAGCCTGTCAAGATTGTCTTCTCGAGTAAGTCCTACCGGTAGTGGGTTTTGGTATCGCCCGCCCACCTTGGCGTGTAGCCGGACCTTCGGACATGAACGAAGTGCTTGGAGCACAAGTTCAGGTACAGGGTGATCGCCGTAGGTAAAGTAGTTCCAGCCTATGTACCTTAGACCTGTCATCTTAGGGATTAGATTGCTGATTGAGTTGATGCAGCCATGATACCGATCGGCAACGCTGGACTCTGTCTTGGATTTGGTGGAGAGCAAGGGATATGTGAATCTGCCTTCGCCAGGGTCGCTGATATCCAGAGAGCGAATAGCAGACAGAACGTTTTGCTTCTTCAGACGGTACAGGCACTGTTCAGAGGCATCGATCTTGTCTGAGTCCAAAGATAGCGCGAGATGTCTGTATCGGCTGCGTTCTGCTAGATGATAAAACTCTGAGCTCACCAAAGCCAGAGCTTTTAGCGACTTCGGACTACTGTCTTGGATGAGGTAGAAGATCATGATCAATATGTCACAACCGAGTATGGCCAGCGAAGGTTGTTCTGCATTTTGTGCGACAGAGGGTTTGAACTGAATCTCCTTTGACTGCTTAGTCGTTTGCTGCAGCTTTTCAAGAGAAGTAGCATCACCCTTGGCCACGTCAATGAAGACGTTGAGATCCATGGCAATAAACTGTCGTCCTTAACCAGATAGCAGACTCAGGACTGAGAAGCTCTCGGGAAGGAAAGCCAACGAGT
The DNA here is from genome assembly GCA_030247915.1 of Neophaeococcomyces mojaviensis. Taxonomy (NCBI): domain Eukaryota; kingdom Fungi; phylum Ascomycota; class Eurotiomycetes; order Chaetothyriales; genus Neophaeococcomyces; species Neophaeococcomyces mojaviensis. Next base: position 46,751 of record JAPDRQ010000074.1, read on the forward strand.
ATATATGGCTAGGCAACAATCCAGACGCTAAACCACGTGACACGGTTAAAAAGGTGAAATAGATGAGTAATGAAAAATGCAAGATCTACCCGAAAGATCTAATGCAGAGGAGCAACAGGCGCGTCAAATGACATGAAAGCTTTTGAAGAAGCATTGGGTCAACGCGTCCATGCTGACCTTGTGTTATCACACATAAAACTCACGAAAGGGGGCCGATTTGCGAGAAGCTGATTGCGACACATCATTGGAATAAGCTTACCTAGCCAGTGCTGTTACAGTTATACGATCAGTAGCTGCTTCCTCCATGGAGAGTGACAGCAGTTGTATATGCATAGGGTGTATGAGAGTCAGAGAACAACAAAGAACAGATGCCAACGGAGGAAGTCGTGATACGCCAAGAACACGGCCTTCTCCGCTAGCGCTTGTTAGACCTGTATCCCGCTTATCGAGAACTTTCTAAACTGCACATCTATCGCGACTGCCCACGATATGATGGTCTCCTCTTGTGATAACCACCCACCTGCCCCAAGATCTCCCTAAAGCAGACTCAGAGCGACAGTGTAGAAACCAACATGTCGTCTCCAATCACTTGCCACGTTCTCAACACTGTCTCTGGCACACCTGCCGATAACCTCAAGGCAACGTTGACCCTCCTCTCGAGGTCTACTACAGGTCTTCAAGCGGGTCTTTCGTTCAACGCCGTCACGAACGATGATGGCAGAGTGAAAGAATGGGCAGCTGCCGAAGATGGCACTACGCTTAACGCAGTGATGGACAAGTATGGCCAAGGAGACAAAATTGCTTGCAGCATCAAATTCGAGATCGGAGCTTGGTATGAAGAGAGGGGAACTGAGAGCTTCTGGCCTGAAGTTGAAATTAAGTTCTATGTGAAGAAAGGGGAGCGGCACTATCATGTCCCTTGTCTCGTTGGGCCCTGGACATATACCACATATCGAGGGTCATGAGCCACGAGCAACGACATACCTCTCTTTGAGGTCTATCAGGCTGATATCTTCGCAAAAAAAACTTATTCTGTGATGTTCAGAACATTGCCCAACCACTCCAGATCCCGGCAGGCTCATCAGTGTACAATCTCCCCATCGTTGACCTGCTCAATCTAACGCAAGAGATCTCCGCCGTTGTGAGTACATAATTGAATCGCCAATCCCACCTCGAAGCTTGCAAAACGTGTCGAGTGCACCAGACTTGACCACGTGCAGTCAGTCAGCATTTAAGCATTTCACTGACTGGTCGAGTGTGATGAACAAGCTGAGCACCAGGGAATTGCCGAAGACAAAGAATCATTGAGCATCTAGGTGTGTCCTTTCGTGGCCTGGAAAAGCCTTGAAATAAATAAATTCGTCTCTCCTCGTGTCATCTCGTCGACCGGTATGTTGGGCGGTGGTGTTGATGATTGCGCCTTCCACCTCCGATTACGACTATGCTGTTGATGTCCGGTTCCAGTTCTTGCTCACTATCGCTTCCAGTCCTTCTTGTCTTCATTCGGATCGTTTGTTGTCGTTCGTACTCCTTGGATTGTCGCTTCAGGTCTTCGATTTGTTCCTGTCGAAACCATGAATAATAGGTTGATGCAGAGGTCAGACCTTCGTACCTTTGTCAATGGGGTTCCGATTATCAGGTAGCCTTCTCGACCCTTGCAAGCCTGTCAGAGCATACCAAGAAAACATGTATCCATGGGTTGTACCTGCAGAGAATATGGCCGGATCGTTGCAGAAGGACCAAGGAAATATTGAATCTGACGAACAACAATCTGCCTGGAGAGCTCGTATCCTGGCAACCAATATTCCTGAATAGGGGCTGCTTGGTTCGTCATGACTGGTCAATTGTCTTGTCAAGAGTTGGGGAAGCTTCAAATGCTCAAGACTCCTTGCAAACTGCTTTCCAAGTGACTCACCATAAAAATTCTTTTGCAACAATGTCGGTGAAGCAGCCTCTATATACAGTCATTTGCCGACTTCAGCATGAGCGTCGGAGGTACATTCTCTGACATGTCGGATACTCATTCCATGCCGGCGAAGCTCGAACATGCATCGCGACAGTAAGATGTAGCTTACCTGCAATTTCCTGAATCATGTGCAATCTCAGTGGCTGCCTTGCCCGAAAGTGATTCGCCAGCATTTTGACGAACCAATCAAGAGCTTCGTGGCGGACACTAGCTCGCCTCACTTTGTTCTCACAACGCGTTGACCCTTCAACCGACTTCAATCTACGCCCATTACAGCCTGCGTCTCTCTTTGACTGGCCGTGGTTGATTCACTCAATATTGCTCCGGAACCGATACATCCCCACTAGCATCTGCTGCTCCATGTGGATCAGCTCCTTAGGATTCCACAGCATGACAGAACGTACAGCAAGCAGCCGAGAACTCCCTGTGGAAGCTCATTACCGAATAATACGCCTGCTAATTTACACTTCCGCCGCAAGACATACGTCGTCATGCACAATTTGCGGAGAAACGGTATATAATGGTACACAAACGTCGCCACGTTTGTACTCCTGCACCTAGAGTTGCAGACAACAGCAACAGCTAAAGTATCGACGGGGAAGTGGATTGCGCTGCAGGAATCAACAGCAACAGCACTGCTTCTGAGTTTGACCGGTCTAAGATTTGGAAAGCTAAAACTCACTTTCGATAAGCCGATACGGAAAGGCGGTGGGGATGGTCATTCCCTGCAATTCGCTTGGTTCTAGGCGAACCGAACCACTCCAGCAGCGTCCCGAGACCGAGAGTCGTTACAGAACAGTCCCAATACTCCAAAAACACCACGCGAACACGCAGCACGACATCGTTGTCGATCCCTTGCAAACGACGTGATCGGCGAATTGATCGGCGAAGTCTTGACGAATGTGTTCAAATGTGCCTAATGAGCAAGAACCCCGTGACCACGCTTGACATGCATGGAATCTCTAGCTTGAAGCAATTCGACGACATTTTAAGATGTCAGGCATGAACATTTGGTTCTCTTCGTCTGTTCATTGGTTGAGTAAAGCCCTGACAGCCGATTTGTCAAAACACTGTGGCATTGACAGTGCGAGATCGTCGTTCATTATCTATCATCTTGCCACTTGGGTCGCAATTTCAGATCATCACTTGAAAGAGTCGCTGCCATGACAGTGAGGCGTCAGTATTACCTGATGCTCCCTCCCATACCGACGATAGCCTTTCGCATGAAGTGACGAGGTGTGTTTCGAAGATCCTGACCATTGAAACCAAGGATATGCCTGCTCTTCCTTTAGAAATTCTCATATCAGTCACTGATGGACGCGATAGATGTCACGACAACAACGACGACGGTATCGTAGCTCTTGCTACAACGTCCATATATCGTAGGTCTGAGTCAGCGAGTAAAGAGGACGCCAGTCGTGAGTTTCGACTCATGAGGCGTTTGTCTTCTCGTGCCTTTGAAGTTCGGTCTGAAAGATCGTCGTGCTCTTGCGGCCCAACTTTCACGCCACCGAAGTTTGAGCTCGCGAGAGATGTTCTCAAAATGGTGGTGCTACGAGTTATGCGAATCTGTCCAGCGTCTGCCTCCCGAGCGATCACTTGATTTGTTGTGCTCGACCGTCGCAGATGTTACAAAGGACCATCACTTACCTCGGGCTGATGACAGGCGCAAGATCCTCGGGCCCCGCGTGGCGAACTGCAAGGCTGCAAACCCACATCAGATGTGCCGATCTCGCCTTGCTCGTTGTCTCAAGCTTGTTATTGGCTAAAGCGTACCTGTGCAACTATACAGGAGCATCTTCGGTGATTGTGGTCAAAACCTCAGGCTGCTCAATGACGCTCATTTCGTTGAGTATCTACCGATCCGCAAATTGACTAGGACTGTTGGGAGGAAGATCAGCCCCTCCTTCATCCTTAGCCTTATTCAATCACTGCGTAGCAACAGCATCCAAGACGGTTTACGGCACTGAAACATCGGCATAACACGCCTCATACCATCATTCCCACGATCCCGCAGACCGGAAATCTCGTTGTGCAGGGTTGCATCCATGAGCTTCTACTAGACTGCACGGATTATCACAGAATGGTCTTGGAGTTCAACTGCCACATAGCGATTTCATTTCGTTAGGAGACTCTATTCTGAACCTTGCCCGGTGGTGAAATCTGATTTCGTTACTTGTGCTTCGACAAGGTGCCTTTGCGAAATTTTGGTTTCGCTATCTCAAATATAGTCATTAAAATACTACGCTTGAGCGCTGCTCCATGGATTTCGGCTGTTAATCACACTTTTCTCTCCGCGCCTTTTCATCCACATAGACAGCTGATCAGACCCTGCCTTAGAAATTGTGCAGTCAAAACTGTACAAGCCTTCACTCTGCCTTTTCGAGTCCATCCTTAATTGCGAAAACATCATGGGAAACCTCTTGCAGCCACGTTCCAGAACTCCAGCGTCTACACACAGCTCCTAGTCACCTTCTGCTAGCTCTAAGCGGCTCTCATTGACACCAGCAGCAACTACCTCTTGCTTTATCAAATTGGACCCATCATCCAGATATTCCTTTTCAAAAACCAGCAGGTGGTAGTGGTCCATGCTCAACAAGCTATATCTCGCTTCATTACGCAAAAGGAAGTCGCGACATTTATGGGGAAACGCTAGCAATGGCGTGCAAACAGCGAAATTCACCAGATCGCTTTCTTCGTCGCATCATATAGCAACTCATTCGAGACACGCTCGTCCCAAAGTCTTACTTGATCATAGCCTTAAGAATACCATATGCAGCCCTTGGCTGAGAAAAATTCGTGTGAACAGAGCTGTTCAGTGGCTTGAAATTCATGACCAAGCACATACCACTGCAGCAATTAATGGCCTCAGCGGTATCCACGATATTCATTTCCGGGCTACATTGGGACCTGTGAAGTCCCCATCATCGGCACCTGGAGGTCGTTGTCCCAATCATGGTGCTCGATCAGCGCTGGCTAGTCATCGGCTATGACAACAGATTATACATGTAGATAGTTATGTAGATCTTACCATAAGATTTCTCTATATCTTTGCCCGCCTCATACATCCCGGTGCTTTGACTATCGACTTGGGACCCATCACCGCTCGTGTCCGGTGTTTATGCATGGGCTGGCGAGGATTTTCAGGTATAGAGTCGAGGATTTGATAGTGACTTGCATAGAAGCTTCCATCTCACTGCCTGTGCTATTATGTTTTTCGATGGCCTTGCTACTTATCATTCGAAGTCATCCCCCAGCAACTCGCGATGTAAGACATTTGATGGTTAACACCCTCAACACGACCGACACGGTTCATCAACTTAGCCGTCTTCGCTCTTCTTTCCACCAGCTCCTTATGGGCATCACCACCCTCACGCTTGCTTCATCTTTACCTGGAGTCCCATCCTAGAATCCTAATATATCACCTCTATTTACAGAATCTGCAACACATCCTACGATCTTCTTCGCTGATACTATGCGCGGATTTATGGAAAAGCCTAATTCATACACAGTGAATGCACGAGGCTTTGCATATCTACAAACACACATTGATCATCCCAAGGGTACTCAAGCTGGAAGAGAAAGGCACCATACAGTTCTTTCGGGGTCTACTGTGAGGTTCTGAGTTTCAATGATGTCTACTTGCCTACCTCTCACTTGCTTACCTCTCACTTGCCTACCTCTCACTTGCCTACCTCTCACTTGCCTACCTCTCACTTGCCTACCTCTCACTTGCCTACCTCTCACTTGCCTACCTCTCACTTGCCTACCTCTCACTTGCCTACCTCTCACTTGCCTACCTCTCACTTGCCTACCTCTCACTTGCCTACCTTTTGTCTTCCTCTAGCTTAGAATCCCTAGCCGGCTGAAAATCGCTCCTCTTAGTCAGGAACGGCCAAGTATAGCATTTACTGCAAGAAAAGTCAGTTGATGAAAGAGATGGGAAAAGCTAGTGTGCTGAAAACAACCAAGGAATGGGATACGTGGTCAACCGGCATCCTTTGAGCGAACAATATATCTTAGAGCATTGAAGAAGAGGGATCTGGTGTAGAAGCACTATCACAATAACCATTTCTTTTCACTTGCTCAGATCGTGTACCGATTATCGTACACTAAGCTCTGAGCCATAGTCTGCTATGGAGATTAAACGAATCCTCTTGCATCAACGTGGGTTGATCAACGTTGACATGATATCCCAACATAGTATTCGACCTGCTTTTACTGCACAACCTAGACAACAGACGTCCTCCCAATCTGGATCCGAACGCCATTATTGTCCCGTTTTGTGTGCCGACCAAATATTCATAACAGGTCGTACTAACCGTTGTTGATACATCATGTCCATATCCATGCCCTGGACCACATTCCTGTGCTCTTCCATATCCCATATCCTGCGCCTGAAGCCACATATCGTTTCGTCATTCAGTTCTAAATCCATACTAAAAACACAATCATTCGTCCAATAATCCTCAAAGCTAGTCTTGCCCTTTCGTGGTCTTTCTGTTGCTATTCAAAGAGCTCCTAGCTCATTCCAGCAAAGAATCCATCACCGCTATCCATTCCCATGTTCATGCCCATGCCCATTCCCATCTGACTATCATCGTTGAAGTCCAAGAAGCTATCGAATTCATTTCGTGGTTGTCCATCATCATCAGTGCTGTTGATTTGAGTATTAGAATCAAGCTTGCCGATGTTGTTCAGGCCAAAAGACAAATTCGAGATGTTTGACATTGTGCTCATGCGCAGGGCAGCTGCGTCATCAGAGAAGTCGAAGACAAGGGCCGAGCCTGGTTCTTGTGGTGGTGGCGAGGATGAGTGAGATAGTGACGGGAGGGATGTTGATTGTGTTGTGGCTTGGATAGTGGTATGCTGAGATGAAGAGAGGTCGTTGGTGGCAAAATCGTGGAATGAAGTCATGTTGGGTGGAAGGGAGGCTTGGTTCGAACTGGTCGATTCATCGAGGATGATCTGGGAGGATCGAGGAGAGGCTTGAGGAGGGAGAATGTCGTGACTAGGCTGTAGCTGACTCATTGTTTGTGGTAGAGGTTGATGCTCTTCAGTCAATGAAACGAGCTCTGCAGGCGTGAATTCACGGTACGAAGGACTAGGCTTATTGCCAGTTGAGAAGCCGGGGCTTGCTGGTGGTGTGAACGAAAACATGTCTGGCGGTAGCGCGACGTGATTGACTGAATCCATCTGTTCTTGCATAGTCATGCCCATGGCTTGTGATGGGAAGCTGAAGAGCTCGTCATAAGAGGCGTCGGGCGACTGTGGGTTGCCACCATGGATACTCAGGTTATCCATAGGTTGCGTTAGTGGAGATCCCCAGCTTGACATGGAGCAGCTCGAGGATGATGAGGCATAGATATCATCTTGACTGTTGCTTTGGATGTTTTCTCTTGTTCTGCGTGTTCGAGAAGCTTTGTCGAGCCTCTCATCCATTTCAGGTCGGTGCTTCTTCGGTCGGCCGCGCTTGATCTCCTTCCTGACAATACCTTCGAACGCACCGATACACATACCTCGCTGTCTGTGTCTTGTCAACGCATCATGCCGAGCGAATGCGTTTCCACAAAGGCATGCATAAGCTTTTGTGCCGGTGTGAATCTTGGCATGGCGTTTGAGATCGTGCCCTCGAACGAAGCACTTCTTGCAGTGATCACACCGGAACTGTCTATCACCTAGATGAGTTTGGACATGGGACTTGATGTTTTCCTTGCGTCCAAATCGCTTGTTGCAGTCATCGTACTTGCAAATCCATTTTTGATCTGCTGGGTCTGGACCTTCAATAAATTGAGCGATATCGTCTAGAGTGACATTTGTTTCTTCAATGGACGCACTGATGCCTGGTTCGAGATTGAGATCTGAGATTGACATACGGCGAGGGGAAAGAGCAGGTCTTGTCGGAGAGGATGGGGGTTGACTTGATGATAGGACAGGCTGTGGTAGTTCTTCGAGTAGGGGTGTTTCTTCTGGGATCTCACCAAAGAGCGATCTGGTTTCGTGCTTAACGGAGCTCATGGAGCTGCTCTTTGAATGAATAGACTTCTTCTGCTTCACGGGTTCGATGGCGCGAGATGTGGCTTGAGCCGATGACAGCGCTGGGGCATCAAAGACGTCGGAGAACTGATGTATTTCTTGGTGTTCAGCAATACCTTGTAGCGATCTCGACTTTTGCATGGAGACAGGGCGTGGAGAAACGATGCTCTCGTCTTGTTGTCGCCATCTTGGTGAGCTTTGAAGTGACTTTGCATACTGGATCTGCTGCTGCATTGGAGTAGTGGCAGGTGTAAGAGGGAAGTGTGCTACAAAGTGTCAGACTCGTGAAGAACATCAACCGCGACGTACTTACCAGTCTGGATCTGTTGTGTGGGAGTGTATGGTCGCACACCTGTCTGGACTCTCAGCTCAGGTTGTGGGATCCTTCTATCTGTGGCATTCATCAAATGCGCTGCTTCTTGCATCTGGTGCATAGCTTGGAAATAGTGCTGGCTATTCTCGTCAAGCATGTATGCGTTCTGCGGCCCGGCCGACATGGGCATTTGCATATCTTGGAATTGTGAATGGTGCATCATGTCTTGAGGTATTGACATGAATCCATTCATTGTCATGGTATATGGTGTACCTGGTAGTGACTGTGGTTGTGGAAAGAAACCACACTGCTGTGCGACTCCTGTGTCGAGTTGAGGGTTCTGTTGCTGATGTCCCGGTCTGGCTATTCTCTGCTGCTGCGCTTCTCGCAAAATCTGTTGTCCGTGGATTGGTCCTATGTTAGTATTGATACTTACCGCACTCCCTGTGTGTTGGTGGTGCCGACGGATTGGGCTTCGTGAAATGTCATACGATTGCCCTCGTCTGTGCACGTTTTGTCGTTGGGTGTTTGTGGGAGGCATTTGCACCTTCATGGCTTCAAAGGCTATCGGCGTCGAGTTTTGTCGTCGATGCAGCCCTTGTCGTCGCTGAAGAGATGAAGGTGGATTGGACATCATCTTAGGTGAGATGAGTTCGAAATGTTAGTAGTCCGAAGGATTGGCCGTTGGTCCTTCTTGGTTCGAGACTATGTGGAAGTGTTAGAATAATATTCAGTCGTTGACGGAAGTGAAAATGTGGGTGACTGGAATATCTTCACTCACCTCGCGCAGCGCACCGCCTTCAACCGGGCAGCTGGTTTTGTAAAGATTCCCCCAGTCGCAGCAGCAGTGAAAGTTTTTCAAATTCCTGAGTGAAGGTAATGCAAGGAAGAGTTTATGTTGATGTGCTCCTCCTTCTTACACCTCTTCTTCCTGTCTCTCCTCTTGTCTTCTTCAACGGAGTAGTAATATATGAGTCTAGTATGTTTGTGCCCGAAGGCTGAGTGTGTGATGGGTGGAGGATGAAGCACAAGTCGAAGGTATCAAGACGAGACTATGAGAGTGTCAAGACTGCGCTCCTAGTCTGACGTCGGCGCTAATCGAGTCAACATGAGCTCGTTGCTGAGCAACTGAGGAGAACCCTGCAGCTCGGGAAACAGCCCCCGAGCTACCTCAGCCTTTTGACCAGAAGGTTCCACTTACGAGGCTCTAAATTAGTCAGCTTCATAGCCAAGACTTGCACACGAACATCTTGATGAATTTCATCTAAACTTTTTGATACTCCCCACCTGTCATTCTGCACGTCGGAGATTGAGGAAGACTTCAAGTCGAGGTATGTTATTTCGTCGCATTGTTGACCCCTCTCAATCACTAACCATACCATAGATCTTCACCATGCAGATCTTCGTCAAGACCCTCACGGGCAAGACCATCACTCTTGAGGTCGAGTCCTCAGACACCATCGACAATGTCAAATCTAAGATCCAGGGTAAGTTGCCTGTATTTCTTACCACGATAGCCAACGCTAACAAAATCATAAGACAAGGAAGGAATTCCTCCAGATCAGCAGCGCCTAATCTTCGCCGGCAAGCAACTCGAAGACGGCCGCACACTCTCCGACTACAACATCCAGAAGGAGTCGACTCTTCACCTTGTCCTCCGTCTCCGAGGTGGTGCCAAGAAGAGAAAGAAGAAGGTGTACAGCACCCCCAAGAAGATCAAGCACAAGCGCAAGAAGACGAAGTTGGCTGTGCTCAAGTACTACAAGGTCGATGGCGATGGCAAGATTGAGCGACTTCGACGAGAGTGCCCCAACGCCGACTGCGGTGCTGGTGTCTTCATGGCTGCTATGCACAACCGACAATACTGCGGTCGATGCCACTTGACCTATGTTTTTGACGAGAGCAAGTAAGACGGAAATTAAGGCATGTGTCCAAGACATTTCGCAAATGTTACTGTGGAGGACCTCATGAACGAAGTCAAGATAGAGCCATAGATGCTCGTATGAGGCCAATGCCAGATATTCCCCCAATCGTCTTCTTTTTCCATTTTGTTCCGTGCGCTGTAACCTGAACACTTCGTTGCCGAATTTGTAGTACATCTCCACCAAAAAATTGGCTCATACTCGTGACGGATATCCACAGTGCTTATGCCTGAATGCATTTCCGTAGCAGCATAGCTCCTAACAGACCAAGACACATGATTTGGCTGTCCGGTTAAAGTAAATGTGGTATATTTGAACAGAACCTGATTATCTTGATGCTTGGCAAATGAATAAAATTACATGGGTGGGTCATGTAAAGTTTCTCAAGAAACCCATTATCATGTTCATTCGCTATCGCTACTCGACTCGCTTGAAGCATTGTCGCTAGAACTTGTGCCATCCGCTTCAAAAGAACTCGAAGTCCCTGACGACGAAGTGTCATCGTCCCCACTAGTGATCTTGGTTGCTGCGCCCTTCTTTGTACTGTTTTCACCAGATTCCGAAGTCCTCGAACCGTCTGATGAGTCGCTTTCCGAGTCGCTCTCACTACTGCTCGAGATATCAATCGGGACTGCTGTCCTTGACTTCTTGAGCTTTTTCTTTTCGGCTGGCGTGAGCGTCTTGGCTCCTTTTGTCTCAGTCGTGCCGTTTGTGATTTTCCCAGACTCTTCCTCCACCCCAAGTGCCCATAAGATCAGCCGTGGTCGTGGCTGGCTTTCTAACCACTCCGGGAAGCCGCCATTGGTGTGTGGTTTTGGCTCTTCCTCATTTATCTGCTGCAACAAGATTTCCTTGTATTTTGTGGCATCGATAGAGGAAACGTCTTCCTGCTCTGAACTAGGGATTGCTTGTTTGCATTCCTGTATCAAGCGCGCCCTTGCAGCGGCTTTCTCTGGGAGACCATGAACATATCCAGCCAGCGCCAAGTCGTAGGATCTCGGAATCTTTTCCGTATCACGAGCATTGTTAAGAATCCAAATATCTCTGGTTTTGTTGAACTTCCATAAGGCACGTTTTGAGCGGTGTTGCTCAAGGTATTCCAGCGCTGCAACAGATTTCTGGACAGAGTCTGACTTCTGGCCTTTCTGCTTGGCGGTCTTCTGTTTGATTTTCTGTCTTTGTGGCAGAATGGTGTCGCTTGGTGATGAGTCTTCCGTTTGACCTCCTATCGACGAAACATCTTCAGCTGGTAATGGACTTTCAGCTGTAGTCGCCTCGTCGTTGGTCTCTCTTTGCTTGGCTTTCTTTGGTGTCGAGCCTGGAGATCCAGCAGGGAAATCTATGGTCACACGTGAATCCCCATCGTCAATCTTAGTGTCGTTCGTAAATGAAACGCTCTTTCGTTTCTTGCGCCTATTTTTGTCTTCGTTCGTCTCTGTTCGCTGCAGGTTTGAGACAGATACCGCTTCTGACGTCGGCTCCTCCTGACTCGCATGACGTGAAGCCTCGTGATCATTCTGGCCATTGACGTGACGTTGAGAATCTGTAGGCTTACCAGACTCATTAGAAATTATGCGTCGCCGCTTGGTTGGTCGCTCCGTATGTTGTGAAGCATTTGTGTGGGATTGGCCAGCATCGGCGCGTTTCTTGTTTGAGCCTTGGAATAATGAGAGCTCTGTCGAATCTGGTTGTTCTTTGGCATACTTGAGCTTCAGACCTAGTCTTTTCCAGGCTGGAATATGCTCAGACATGACAAATGACGTCGAGCATAGGTATAGGTAGCTCAGACCGCTTCTTTCATCTCGTATGTTTAGAAGATGAATTTCCCGTAGGATTCGATTTAGAAGAGCTGAAATTCTCCAATCCACCAATCAGTGAAAAAGTCTCCCCACTAGCCACATATTGCCACAGCCACAAATCGTCACGCAGGGCATTTCTGCCAGCCTGCTAGGCTATCGCTTAACGCGTGTTTCAACTGCGCTGCGATTACCTTTGTCCACTCATGGTTTGATTCTACACGTTCGAGATCATTTGAAAGGCTTACTTCACAACCGGAGGCACTTGAAGAAAACACCTGACCAGATCTACATCCCAAGTCCTGCTGATATCCGATACAACATGTCTGGTTCGTTCTTGGAGAGCATTGAGATGTTTCGGGATGTCCGAGCTGACTTGACGTATAGGAAGCGCAGGCTACGACCGACATATTACCATCTTCTCCGATCAGGGTCGCCTATATCAAGTTGGTATGCTCCCACAATCTTTTCTCTCCTACATGGCAACACCAGCGAGCAATGAAGCAGAAGGGTTCAAGCCAGAGGCTGATGTACTGGGGTTGAAAATGTACTTACATGATGTTTAGAATATGCCTTCAAGGCTATCACAGCGGCCAACATTACATCAGTGGGTGTGCGCGGCAAGAATTGTGCGGTAGTGCTGTCACAGAAGAAGGTTCCTGTCAGTGGCACACGTTTATGATTATCATGCTTCTATTGACTAGTTCTCAGGACAAATTGATTGACCCATCGTCTGTCTCCCACGTTTTCAAGATCTCTCCGTCGGTGGGATGTGTCATGACCGGTTCTATAGCCGATGCTCGTGCATCAGTCGACCGTGCCCGAGGTGAGGCAGCCGAATTCAAATACAAGTTTGGTTATGAGATGCCTTGTGACGTTCTTGCAAAGCGGTTGGCAAATATCAACCAAGTCTATACGCAACGAGTATGTGCTATATGAACGATAGATCACGTGTTTGGCTGACCGCTTGTAGGCATACATGAGACCGTTAGGAGTAGCCACAACGTTGATATCACTTGATGATGAGTTCGGCCCTTCACTGTACAAGTGTGACCCTGCAGGATACTATGTTGGTTACAAGGCAACAGCGTCAGGTCCTAAACAACAGGAAGCTCTGAATCACCTCGAGAAGAAGCTGAAGAACAAGGACTGTGCGCCAGGTGACTGGGAAGAAGTCGTGGAGCTTGGCATCAGTACCTTGAGCACTGTGTTGAGTGCCGACTTCAAAAAAGGCGAATTGGAGATTGGCATTGTTGGTGGACCTCGCGTTGACGGCAAGGAAGGGACGAGCTCAGAGTTCAGAACTCTCACCGAGGATGAGATTGATGAGCGGCTGCAAGCCATTGCAGAAAGAGATTGAGTGGAGGTATCTTGATGAGTGAATCAAACCAGTCAGGTACCACTTGCATTGCGACACAGACCAGCTGAACGGAGAGTGCCTGAGAGACCAGGTCGCAATGGCATTGGCCAGTCACATTTTTGAGGTGAATAGAGAAAAGAAAGTCGAAATGGTCATCAAATAAGAGACTTTGCATCACCTGGGCATCTACTGAAAGAGTTCCGCGAGAAGGAGACCCACAAACTAGGTGGTGTCATACATGAAAAGCATGCAGACAAGGTCAGCTTTGGACAGTTAACAACTGCTTGTTTCATACATGGAAGGCAGGGTTTGTAAGCTCCCAGGAACAGGTTCAGCACAGGCCAAATAGGAATGCCTGATTCGGGCGGACTTTACGCAACGCCACAAATCTCCATGACTTTCCGGGAGAAGAGAGGTGGTCGTGCATCGACGTCAATACTATCTCTAGCAACGTCGCGTCAAACTGTTGATGCGGTGAAAAGGCTTGGCACGCTTTGCGCAACCAACGAAATCGCGTGCTGAATTCAGCTGAACCGACCTAAATGTGCAGCTTTGGCGCCATGTCTGCTCCGGATCAGCTGCCTCCAGATAGGACTAGACTGGTGGATACATCGGAGCTAAAATCGAAGCTTATCTGTTTGTAACCAAATCCGTTACAAGACGCACCCGCCAATAACGCTTGCACTTGCTTCCATCTCACATTTTCATGCCAACTCTTCACGCTTCGAGTGCATCATTTCAAGTATGGAGGACATTGCGTCCAACGTGTTTTCGAACTTGTCGGCCCCCCCTATGATGCTAAGACTCCACTAAAATTTTGGCTTTACTGATGGTCGCCATGTGGCTGTCTGGATCTCTATCAGAGCCTCCTCACCGAGCCTCCAATGGGGCTGCTGCTTCTTCACAGAACCATGACCATTTCCTCCAGCCCTTGCGTCTTTGGGGAATGTTTGAGCTTAGTTCTGCCGTCTTGTTGCATGATGGCTAGCTTCCGGATCCACCTAACCATACCTGTAGTGAGCGTCATGTTATTACTCGATATCATCCATATTAGAGGAACTCAAGCTGGATACTGAGCATCCTCTCCTTGAACGCCGCGGCCCGCACCAGTTCTGTGACATTTTCAAGTATATTCGCCACATCTGAGTGGTCGACGACAACGGCAGCCACACTCGCACTAGCCTCACGATCCATGTTCTGCCAACAGGGTGGCTTGGTTCATATTAATGTCTGAAGCACAGGACCAAAGGCAGATTGGGTATATAGATGAGAGTGATTCCTTCTCTTCAAAGGCAACCAGGCAGAGCAGTCAACAGACACATTCATCAACTCTCACAAGCAAGAGAAAGAAGCTCTCGAACGAAGACCAGTCAACACCACCTTTACTATCAGCGTCCAACAGTCGAAGACGATCCGAACTCAACAATCTAACCTCAAGCCCACTCGTTAACCATAATATCGACGACATGTCTGACGGAAGTAAGCGAACTTCTTACAAATCGAAGCCAGGAGCTCCGGCTAATCATGAGTCAGAGAATGAGGCTCGCGCTCTTCGAGTACTTGAGATCATGAATGACTTCCGAACACTCCAAGTCCACATCACATCTTTGGTCACCAGACAGGAATCAAATCCTCCAGATCAGCAGGCTTACTATCTAGACGGTTACGTTGTGCTGCGGCAATGCAATGCAGAGGCACAAGCCATACTTGCGACGCATTACAATCCAGGCAGCCTTGGACTTGAGAGTGGTCGAGTGTCTGACACCGAAGTGCAGAAAGCCACCCTTCAGAGGTATGCATCCTTCTCTCTATACCCCTGATGGACAAGACTAACAGCTACAGAATCGTTCTTGATGCTTCTACTCGTCGTTTTCAAGCTCACAAGATCTACCTTCGAGCAGCAGCAGGCATGCGATGGGTTCAGCTGCGAAAGCAAGTCCTGAGTGGGCATGCAAATTCCGATAAACTTACTGCAGCGCTCAGTGCGGTTGATACGCGTCTTAGAGCAGTAAGTTACATCCATGTCATTGATCAACACGATCTGCGAAAATCCCACGTGCCCGGCGCTGCCCGCGCTCCACATCCATATCAGGCATTTGATCTACAAACGTCTTTTACTAACACAGTGTTTCAGGAATTGACCAACATCACAGACGAATCGGTTGTCAATGACCTACGAGATGCTGACAGACGCAAGAATTACTGGCTGGACGAAGACCCAGCCCTTGAGCGCATGCTTGCATGGATCCGCAGGCAAAGATAGCTTTGCTTCTAGCTCCCCCCTCGCAGACCGATATCTACTCTCCGATCACACTTTTGGTGGCTCTGGCAGCCTGCAATTCTAGGGATCCCGTCAGGCATTGATTGCTTAAGGTTTTCCTCGGCCATTTTATGGAATGGATTTGTACACTTCATAGCAGGAACTAATTAAACCAGTCTACGCTTAGCTTTAAGACTTACAATCAGCTCATAGTCACACTACATTATTCAGATATGGCTTACGAACTTCTGGGATTAGACTTTTGGGCATAGCATTAGGACAGGACGATGCTGGGAAAGGTTATAAAATTGTCACTTGACGCTTGGTGGCACTTGGGTAGCAAATAGTTATGGTACGAATTAACAATACCCAATAATAAACATAAATCGTGTCGCATTGAACTAATGCAGACTTAATTGGGCTCAGGAACACTTTGCAGATTACATGCAGCAGCATGAACGTACTTTTGAGGATGCATAAAGGTTGACGGACTTGAACGTCTGTTCTCGGCTTCCGATCATCCAATCTTTGAGAAGCTTTGTGTACATTTCCAACGAACGCAGAAAACTTTGTCGGGCGTTTTTCATTGTGCGGCCATTTGAAGTGATACAGCTCAGATGCTGATGTTCGGCACGGCTAAGATCAATTGTCTGTTTCATTCGTCATGGCAGTTTAATCCGAGTTGCACTGAATTCGATTTTCTCTCGTTAAGACTTACCGACATACGATCAAGCAAGTGGGGGAGAAGCTAGCGAGCCCTAAATTCACCCCTACAAAGGCCCAAGGTTACCATGAGCCTTTTGGGTTCGGACTTTGAGCTAGACTCCAAGAAAACATTCGTCGTACGTTAGTGGCAGCACAAGACGCCATCACTCCGCTGCTACTAGCCAAACACAAAAAGATCGCGCTTTCTTTCAATAGTTCCGAAGCCACATGTGGCAGGTCGCGGCAGTGCACTTTACCGCTTTTTCCAAACGTCTTCTCATCACGACCTGGTCATGGCTTGTGGTGTTACCCACACCAGCGTTTCACAATGTACGGCAAGTGGTTCTGTCTAGGGCTGCAAAAATTCACAAGCCACTGTGGCTTCCCAAGTCAGGAATTCCGTAACAGGAAAGCCGTGAACACGTTGTCAGCGACATACCGACATTCCTTGGCCTTTGGAGCCCGAAGACGAAGCGCAGTACGCTGACCGTATCTCCTTAAGCAGCGCATGATCATTGCGCCGGTTAATCCACTACAGATCAGTTGTCGGCATAAAGACCACCTTGAATTAAATTGTTGAAACTGAAACATCAGGATTACGATCCCACTTGTTGAATGGATCAAGAGGCTCTTCTTATCGCGCTTTCAGCCCCAGCCTCGAACCACTTTCATTGCTCCAGGTCTTTCAGCTAACGTGCTAACGTGCTAACAAAATAAAAGCCGCATGCTACGGGTCATGACATGGAGCTAGAGCACGAACGTGCTGCAGTCAATTCTTTCTCCATGTCCAATGAAATGTCAATTGCAAGCTCAATTGTGGCTGTCATCAGCTCATATTGCCACACACCTTGACGACCGGCGCACTTCGGAAAACTCGTCCATTCGTTTGAGTAGAACCGATTGAAGCAACCAATCTTCCAGAAGCTCCGTTCATCGAGGACGTCTTTGTTGCGCCACAACTGGTTAAGGAGAGTGTTCTTGTCGTCCAGCAGCTGGTGCTAGGCCTTGGTCACTCCTTCCTTCCCTCCACATCTTCATCAGTCTTGAATTCTGAATGTCTCTTTACCAATAACCATTAAAAGAGCTAATCTTGTCCTTGTCGTTGGCGGTTGCATGGTTTTCGTGTCCATGCTGACAACGTCTAATACAAAATTTCATGGTGCTCTCCTCAGCTTACGACTTTTACGATTTTAGATCCAAGAATTCTAGGACCATAGTCGCCTCCCACGAAGTCGACATGACGCGCAAGGACTGGCAAGCGTGAGAAATCATGCACATGAAGCCTGCACATAACCACCCAGATCACACGCTGTTACCAACAAATGCTTCTAGCACACTCTCACACCATTACCAAAAATTGTAATGTTAAGAACAACTCCCCAGCAAAGTGCTGCAAGCAATGAAAGGCTCCATGAGAAAATTCGTGCTTTCATTGGTCATACAGATATAGGAGGGCTTTTCTAAGATTGTGTTCTTACGTTCAATCTTTGATAGCGCAGTTGTGTTCAGTCATCAAGTCCTATATCAATCAAGGAGGTGCATGGTTTGAACTACTTCGGCTTCATCCTAGAGCATCAAGTAACAGTCATTCGGGACGCAGAATGACAAGGAACACACATTTGCTGCTCACCAGTTTGGTTTTAGTTCTTCGGTAGCCTCAGTCACTGGGGACGAGAACGGCTGATCATATGCCCTCTGGACTCATTGTCTCTTCTCTTGTTCCTGGCTCGATACTTTGAGAACCTACTGGTAACCGTATCTTGCTTCACTTTTAGCCGCATCTCATAACAATTTGTCAAGTTTGTGCCAAGGCTATACCAGTTACTTCTAGGTTTCGAAACCATTCTGGACAACAGCCAAATATCTACTTTGAGCCAATGAAAATACCCTGGTTGGATGAAGCAGACTTTTTCGCAAATCATGAGGTGACCCAAACTGAAGCTAGGTAGAAATCTTCCAAGTGCTATCATATCAAAAGACCACGAAGTGCAGATTAGGTGTTGCAATTGGTGAACCCAGATCACTATCAGTTTCGAGATGACCACGAAGCAGCAGATAAAATGGCAACCAAATATACCAATGGACGAAGAATGATTATCAATTTATTATTTTGGTATTCAGCAATATGACTGAATCTTCTACAATGTCAAGGTAAAACATTCCACTCTTGTTTCTTAGCCACACTAAAAGTGGTATTAGAAGAAACCGAACAGAATTGGCTCGTAAGGGTCCGCACTCGATAAGAGGCATGCTTGTAACATTTTAATAAATTGTAATCTCCGGAACTCATCACTTTGGCTTATATCCTGCCATAAGACGTTGGTGGGAAAGCATGTTTGCCGACCGGAAGTCGGACTTAAGCCATATTGAGTTGAGGGGCCGAGGTCCGTTTAAGTCGGATGTTAACGACTGCCGCTGATGGATAATATAGAACATATGCACCACGCATTGCTTTGACTCTCTGCCCTTTGCAGGAGACGCGCAACAGTAAAATCTACTATTGATCAAACATGGCTTCTGGGCACGATCTTGAGATCTCGAACCTCTTCAGCTGTCACAAACATGTGGTTCTGGTCACCGGCGGATCCTCAGGATTGGGCGAGATGGCTGCTGAGGGTTTAGTTCAGAATGGAGCTAGGGTCTTGATCGCAAGCCGCAAGGAGTCTGAACTGAAGAAAGTGTCTGATAGACTAAATGCTATGGGTCCGGGGAAATGCGAGTATATTGTGGCTGACTTGAAAGACAAAGCTGGGTGTTACGCCCTAGCTGATGAAGTCAAGAAGCGAACAGACCGCCTGACGGTACTCGTCAATAATTCCGGAGCTACCTGGGGAGCTCCGTACGACGACTTTCCTGAAAGCGGCTGGGACAAGGTCATGGCTGTCAACGTCAAAGCCATATTCTATACGACGGCTGCACTTCACTCGCTCCTTCTTGTTGGTGCTAACGCCGATATGCCGTCTCGCGTGATCAACATATCCTCTATGGGCGGTATCTCAACTTTAGACGTTACGTCAGGAGAAGATGGAGGAGTTGCGCCACCAGGCCATGGTCCATTCAGCTGTACGTTCTCATTTGAGTTGAAGACATGAGAACTCGAGCTGATCTTGCCACATTAGATGTGCCCTCGAAAGCGGCCGTCATCCACCTTAGCAGAGTACAGGCATCTAAGCTCGCTCCATCCAACATCATGGTCAATTGCGTTTGCCCGTAAGTGTTGAGTTTCCACGCAACGTCACGTCTATCCGAGTGCTGTCAAGACTGATTTATATCACCAGTGGAGCGTTCCCGTCACGTATGTCCAGTCTAGGTTTCCAAAAGTATCACGATGTCTTATTGTCACGACAACCCACCGGTCGATTGGGGACAAAGGCCGACTTTGCTGGGTTGATTTTGTTCCTCAGTAGCAAGGCTTCTGCTCACATGACAGGTAACGTTCTTGAGATTGATGGTGGAAGTACCAGAAGTGGCTATGAGGTCAAGAAGACCAATGTGAAACTTTGAGGATATGCTTGTGAATGAGTGGATGCCCTCTCAAATTCAGTTAACCCTCACAGAAAGAAATTAAGTGTCTCGAGTCAACCCTTTCACCAATACAGAGTAGTTGGTGCTGAAAATCAATTCGGATTCTGCACCTCCCCGTGGGAGCGCTTAGAAACCTGCTCGCAGGGCCAACGCCAAAACGTATTGAGTCGTCAGCGCTGTATGTACCCGCGAATTTGGTAGGAAAACAGCATAGTTTCTGGTCGAAGAAGAATGGGCCTTGATCCTTAATCGACGTAAAAGGCAGCGGTCTACGTACAATCGTTGAGAAGGGGTTCTATAGAAAATGGAGGCAGGACCTAATTAGGGAGAAACTCTATACCGCGCTCGCTTCCGTCGCGCGGCATCAATGTGTTATAATCGTACATTGGGTGCGTACGAGACAAACTCGTTACTTACAAGCACGCGCCTAGATAAAGAGTGATAGACAGACAATTAATCACTTCGACGGCCCTTCCACTGTATGCAAGCGTGCCAAGGCCGAGCCAGTAAGTAAGAGCGCGAACTCGATAGGTACGTCGTGTACAGTTCGCGGAAATCTGTATAGCAGCAAATCAAATAGCCTTCCCTCCATCGGAGATTTTTCCAGCTAGGCAACGCGGTTTTGTTTGCAAAGACCCAGTAGAGCACCGGAACAGACGTTGAGCAAGAACAATACATTTCCGGAAGAACTGTCCGCCGGTGTCTTTTAAGGAGGTCTAGTAAGAATAGGCCAGATGGTCTCTACTTCCACAGATTCTGCGACTCGGTGCATTGTTATACCGGATATATCCCTTCTCTGGTTCTCTCTCCACGTATCTTATGTCAGGGCAGTAGCCCGCTCTTTCAGTGCAGGAAGAGTGCGAAAATCAGCATTGCTTATGCGCGGCCTAGAAAAAGTCAAGGATGTCAATTGTAGTCATGACAGAGCCCTCCCAGATGGTAAGATTATCCTCAGGACTTGCGGGATCAATGAAGGATGATTCAAGCAAGTAGTAAGTATAATGATCGCAAGGGTTTTGTTTCTTGAGCTGAAAATGCTGTAAGGATGCAATCTTTCGTCTCCATCAATCTCTAATCGACCTAGAAGAACCCCTTCCGTTGCTTTTCCAGCCTAGTGCCCTCTGCACCTGCAGAAAATGTGAATCATACCCAGTGCAAAATCTTGCTTAATCGTAGATCATCGTAAAGGACATACCGTCATGAAACCCATTCTAAAACATTAGGACACAACGTCCTGGCCAAAAACCATCCTACCAAGGGTCTTCAACTCATAGCAAAGTATCCCCCAACGCGCATCGGACAAGCGAAACACCGGCTCTAACAGTGTCCCCTACGCCGCCTTCCACGAGTTGTGGGTTGACTTCCACGAGATCTACCCCGACGCACTGACCTGTTTCAGCGACAGCCTCACAGATGAAATCTCCTTCGCGTAGCGTTAGGCCGCCTCTCACTGGTGTTCCTGTGCTCGGTGCCCACATCGGATCCAACGCATCAACATCGAAACTTAGGTGGATTGGCGTCTCGCTACCGATATATTCAAGCGCCGAATCCATGACCTTGCCAATACCGTGTCGGTCGATGTCGTGCATGGAGAAGGCCTTGATGCCATTTTCACGGAGGATGCGTTTTTCGCCCATATCGACGTCTCGTAGGCCGATGTAGACAAGCTTGTGGATTGAGATGCGATGTTCGTCGCGCAGCCAGTCGAAGATGCCAGGTTCGTTCGATGTGGCAAGACCAGTTAGAAACGATACGGGCATGCCGTGGATATTTCCACTGTCGGATGTCTCGGGCGTGTTGATATCGGCATGTGCATCGACCCAGATCACTGCAATCTTATTATGTTCCCTATCTGGATATCGTTCTCGGATGGCGCGCGCAACTCCGCTGACTGTGCCGATTGCAATGGAGTGGTCGCCTCCAAGCGTTAGTGCTAGTCGACCCTCCCGGGCTTGTGTGTAGACGAGTTCGGAGATCTGTTCAGTGACTGCGCTTACGCTGCGTGGGTTCTTCATGCCGCGGACTGGGGGGTCATTGGATTTAAAGCGCTCGCTAGACAGATTGTTAAAGTCACGAACTGTGTCATCACCGCGAAGGGTGTAGCCTAGGTCGTCAGAGAGTTGGGTAAGGAGGCCAGCATCGGTAAGAACTGTGGGACCAGCATCCGTGCCGGGTTTGGCTTGGCCACCGGAGAAGCCCACGAGAGTTATGCCAAGTTCTTTGGGATTTGAGAGAAATTTCTGTGGAACACTAGAGGTTGGTGGTAGGGAGGATTGAGGAGCTTGTTTTGTTGGCACAACGTGACCGTCAGTGTGGCCGTTTGTGCCGTTTGTGTAGGTTGAAGTTGAAGGCATGGTGGTATGTTATGCGCGTCTATAGATAATAGTTCTCGAGAAGAAGAGATAATCCAACCAGTTGAATTCAAAACAAATGTAGTTGTGGCTGTGTATCGGGTAGGTAGATCAGCTGATGGAGTAGAGTGGTGTATCCTAGGTAATGAACAGAGACGCCTTGGAATGCAACACTCCTATAACTACTGAGAATTCCTCGTCAAATGCAAACAGAGTGAAGTGAAGGAATCGATTTATACTACCGGTGAAAGAAAACCAAGAAAAGGACATAGAGGGATTTACTGTATCTTCACTGTTCGGGCAACATCAAGGATGCTTCGGTTCTGTTTAACTCACCGATAGTCGTAGGATTCCGAGTGCACTGAGTGTGTTGATTGGTTGGGAAGTAGCCTTGGTGGCCGTGAAATTGCGCGGCATGCAAGAGAACGTGGGGGGCACCCTTCATTTTCTCATCTCGTCTCCACCCCTTGTACCGTTAAAAACAACTCGAGCCGCCTATCCCGCCTCAGTACTCACTCTTTCCGCCTATACCTTCGCTTAGGGTCGGAAAGATAATTAATCGTCTAAGAACCGAGAAGGTGATGTAACAATATGATAATGCTCGAATTACGAAGGTTTGTATTACCTCACTCCACTCGTATGACCAGTAGTGCATGGCACCCCGAACACATGACCAATTGGAGTTCGGGATGTCGTGTAACGGTGGTAAGACAGGTATATCACCATCGCAACATTTCTCGCGAGTTGCAGGAATTCATGACTTTATCAACAGCGATACTCGGTTCCAAGGATAACGACGCTTCGTACAATGCCAACTTTTAGCAGAACATATCATCATCAATCAATTCTTCTTTCCCTTTCCAGTGCGCCCCCTAAAACTACCCTCAAACCCTGGCCTCTTCACCTTCTTCTTTCCAAGACCCGCTTTCTTAGAAAACTTTTCGTCTTTCCTCTTCTGCAAATTTTCAGTCCTCTTCTTCTGCTTCGCTTCCTGCGCGCTCCGCACACCTTCAGTCCTCTTATCCCATTCCGTTCCACTCCGGTTCTTCTGCTTCTCCTGCCTCTTCAACGCCTTCTTTAGCAGACTTT
Organism: Neophaeococcomyces mojaviensis; assembly: GCA_030247915.1. Classification (NCBI taxonomy): domain Eukaryota; kingdom Fungi; phylum Ascomycota; class Eurotiomycetes; order Chaetothyriales; genus Neophaeococcomyces; species Neophaeococcomyces mojaviensis. The sequence goes on from JAPDRQ010000074.1 coordinate 70,074, forward strand.
GGTCATCCTTGACCTTCTCGCCGTGAGCACGTTTCCGAGCGTTAAGCCACATATCCTTCTCTGCAATGTCTGCTCGCTTACTCTCATCCAGGCCTGCAAGACGTGTTTGCTTGGCTTGGGCGGCCTTGAGTGCTGTTGCTGTATCTTGCGGACCTTTGTGCTTCTTCTGTTCAGCGGCGGAGAGTGTATTTGGGTCAAGAGTTGTGCCATCATCGAAGGCAATGCGGCCATACGTGTAGCCACCACCACTGGAAGGTCCGGTATCAACAATAGGCGAACGTGGTGATGCAAGGAGTGAGCCGGATCCGCCAGGGGAGAATCGGCGGGCCATTTCCTCGTCCTGTCGCTTGGCTTCCTCCTCTTTTTCTTTCTGTCGCTGCGCTTTCTTCGCAGCTTTCCGCTCTTCTTCTTTTCTTCTGCGTTGCTCCAGGAGTTCTGCACGTGAGCGTGGCGCCTTCTCGTCTGCTTTTCGCTGTGTTCGGTAATTGGCGATCTGTTCTTGTAGACGTTGGCGTGCTGCTAAACGGTCGGCTTCTGATACGGTGTTGCTGGTCTGTGATGGCAATGTTTGTTGTGTATCTTTCTGTCCTTTTGATGGTGTTTTAGTATCTCCGGAATCTGTAGGTCCTGCTGTTGTACTTTTTGGAGGGGGTTGTACGGATGAAACGGAGGATGCTGCGGAGTCATGTGGTGGTGAGAGTATGTTAGGCACACCATCTGATGAAGTGGCTGTTGATGCCGCGTCTTCCATGACTACATCCTCATCGTCCTCCAACCCTTCCTCCGTGTTTGCTTCTGTTTCGCCTAGTTGATGCTCATCCTCCTCAACGTCTGACCATTCTCCATCCTGGTTCTGGTCCTTATCTGCAGCACTTGGCTGCTCTTTCAAATCTGCCCTCGAACGTTGTTCTTGTTGCACAGGCTCCTTTGACTTGTTCTTTGGTGTAGGTATTAAGGATGTCTCCTTAGCCTCGGACTGCTGTGCCTTTTTAACAGTCTTTTCTTTCCTTTCCTTCTTCGAGTTCGACTGTTCTTCGCTTGTCACCAGCTTCTCAGTCTTCTCTTTCGCTTTTCTTTCTTGCTTATCCTGCAGCCGCTGATTGTCCAATTGTTTCTTCGCGTTCCGATTTGCCCTTTTCTTCGCTCTCTTCCGCAAGTTTGCATTCAATGCTTCCTCCGATTCACCTTTCTCGGCAATCTTCTCCGTTGGCACTGGCTTGGAACTTTTCGTAGAGTCTTCCGATTTCTGCTTCTTAGACGGCTGTGCTTCTATCATGTCAGACGCTTTTGTCAGTGATCCGGATGCCCTTTCGTTCTCCCCGTCCTCTCTTTTTCGTTTCTTCGCAGCCTCGGCACTTCTCTCATCGTAAACATCCTTCGCACTTTTCCAATTCGCTGGATCAAGTTTCGCCATCCTGGCGGCTTTCTTCTGCTCTGGCGTTTGCTTTTTGCGTTTCCATTGGTCCTGTTCAATCTTCAGAAATTGACCACAAAGCATGCCAAAGGGCTGTAACTCACGCTCACATCCTCGCCGAACATAATTTTTGCTGGCGTCAGCTCCAGTAAACTGTCCAAGCTGCGCGCCTGCTTGCGCAGAAAGTCTTTGAGAGTTTCGTCCGCCATGCTGTTGAGTTTCAAGCGGAACGAAACTGCAGGAAAGAGAGAGCGGAGGTAAGAAAACAGTATGTTGCAGTGTGAAGGGCAGATGAAGGTGAACTCGAAAAATGGACTTGTGGAGACAAAATTGCGGGCGGTGATGAGCGATAATGGCACTAATTTAGATGCCTGAATGCCTGTTTTCACGCGCCAAGACATTCTGTCTGGGCACGTGGCATATTATCGTTGACTACAGATGAGCTCGTTGAATTATGTGGTCAGAGCCTTCCACAAGTTTACAAATGGCCTTTCAACATGCAGGTCGCCTGGGCGATCTGTACCTAAGTTACAGTATCTGGAGGACGCCCTAGTCAGTGCCTAGCAAAGTAGCTGTTAAACCGGTTTAGATTTTTGCAAGTCGAACAGACAGAAAACTGTTGCTCGAACAAGCACATCTGAATTAAAGAATCTGAATATCTCGCTCTATTGGCTGTCTTGCAATAATTTCAACTTGGTCAGCAGCCTCTGAAAGCCTGCTCTCCTCGATCTTAGATACCATAAAACAGTCTCATCACTTGGCCAACCAAACGGCTGAGCAAGGCCACGAGCTTCCTCGAGCTGCTCAGGTGAAGCAGATACAAACTCTACCGGTTCTGCCTCGGAAGGAAACAGCTCTTCCGCCCACCAACCCTCCAGATAGGCACGGAAAGCACACATGTTGTGCTTTGTTATGTGACGACCATTCGATGTGATTTGATCACGGTTCTTGTTAAGCCAGAACAGGAGGTCTAAAATATCTGAGACCTGGTCTTGTGCGTTGCCGGATGCGAGCAACCACACCATAGACTCGACATTGTCGCCTCTAGGGACGGAGTGGAGGACTTCTACCTTCTCGGCTTTTCTGCAAAACGAATGCCAATTTTTGGGGTCTGGTCTCTCGGTACCTGTAGCTGCTTGTATGAAGAGTCTTTTCATTATGCGCACTGGCCACGGCGCTGGCTCTATATTTCTCCTAGCCCATGTTTGCAACCTGTATCCTATGTCCATGACAGGGTCAAACGTTGTGAAATCTGGCTTAGAAGTATTTCTTAGGTATAACAATGTGTTGGTGGTCTGTGTCCAGATACTCTCCAGATCGAGTCTCCGGAGCTGTTTGTTGGAGGTATTGGTATGCTTTGCTAGCGCTTTGAGATATGCGTTCCATACTGACATGTCGGTTGTTTGTGCGATAACAAGCAGTGCTTTGGCTGTGCTAAGTCCTGGAAAAGGATGGCCACGTATGCCCCTGATCATGTTTCCAGGTCGACGAAGGCGGTGCCAATCTTCTGGTATGGAGGCATATGGACTAGCCAAGAAAGCAACATAACTTCGAAGGATCAATGACGGCAGCTTCGGAAGGACTTCCGCAACTAGTGCACTAGAGCAACTACCCGGCTCTGTCAATACACGTTTCGTATCTTCTGATATCTGTGCGTCTCGGATGTACTGGAGACCTTGTTCCAGACTTGGAGCTTGTGTCAGAAGATCCGCGAGGAAGGATCCTTGAGGCCGAACACCTTGATTCAGCATTCTAGAATATAGTTCCTGAATAGACGGAATTTCTTCTGGTATGTAGACAAGATCACGCGGAAGGTCTGAATCTGGGAAGGTCTCTCTTCCATCACCTGGGAGGGTGCCCCTTTCTGAGTAGACCTTCGGCATGGCGAGTAATTTCTTGAACATTGCGTGGTAGACCCTTGGTGATTGTGCTTTTTCCTTCATCTTGTCGTTGTAAGCACAGAAGCACATCCATGCCTCGCGTACTGTGCGCGTTGCCTCGACACGGGCTGCCCAAATAATTGGAGACGAATCCAGTTCGTTGTATTTGCTGCCTGGCTCCCATAGCCTTCGAACTTGGATGGAACGTGCAGAGGTTCTTGTCTGAATTGTGGGTGTACTATCGGTGTCCCAGCCGGCAAGAATTTGGGCTGCAATGTCAAATTCATGGCGAGAATAACCAGCTTCTTGCATGCGTTGGAAAACTTTCATGACACGACTTTTTCTACCAGGGTGATCCACGTTGATAAAACCTCCCATCCGGTGTTGCTTCTGAAATGGCGGCCATGTCAGCGCTTTTGCCCGCGCCCAATCCCTTTCAGCGTCCGTCTTTGTATGCATTAGTTGCAACTTTGCTAGAGCGCGATAGCCCTCTCGGCTCAAGGGTATCTGCGGAACTCTCTCCTGGATATACCTTACAATTTCAAGCTGGCTTGTTTGTTGGGATACCATGGACCGATACGGGTCAATACTTGCGGGAATGGCGATTAGATTCAGCACGCGATTGCACCAGCGTGCAAGCTTGCCAGGATCCACTCGGGAGGCTTCTCCATCGAAAATGGTACGTGAGAGCTCGAGGAAGAGATTGGTAATAGGCTCATAACATGAAGGAGCACTTCGTCGTGCATGGCGGAGAAGGCGAACGGTCAACAGCATGGCGGCGTCACCATGCCAGAAGGTCCAATCGGATTCATGACGGGCGATGTAGTACAAAAGCAGATGAAGCGACTCTGCGTCTATCCGCTCAGCTTGGAGGATCTGTAAGATGACCCACAAGGGCACTGTTTGAGCGGACTCCTTGTTTTCGGAGGCGGCCAAGGCTACCAGACGCTTGATGGCCAATGAACCATCAGCAAGTAAGATCCAGCTCCAATTTAGCATGTCCAAACACTTGGTCAGATCCTGCTGCGTTAGTGACACCTCGCATTCGTTCAGCAGTACAGCAAGAGCTTCATCAGATATATCAGCATCGGCCCCAATTTGATCGTAGACGTGTTGGGTGAACCTTTTGGTCAGACGTCGGCTCCTTCCATGACCTTTCAAATAGTGCACATTATACCACTTCGACCGTAATGGGTCGGAAGTGTTGAGCTCTTTCCTGCGAGAAATCCAATCTGACACACCAACTGTTGCTGGCCTATCCATCATTTGCCGTATGTCTTGAGAAGTTTGTGTCTCATCCTCCATTCCTTCTGCACCGGGAGAATCTGAGAATGACTCGGAAAGTCGCGCTATATCTGTGCTCTCTTTCGTGCCATGCTTTGCAAGATAAGCTTCCAGAGACCAAAGACCTTGGTATTCCACAAAGCTTTGACCGATGATCTCGCTGGTCTTTGCAGGATTCGTATGCGAAGGTTTGCTCGCAACACGCGAGGTCTCAATCCGGTGTGACTGTTTAGGCTCCTTGTCTGGGACAGCCAATTGACGCACTTTGTTCAAATCGCGAAAGAATGCTCGAGGAAGTCGGGTTGCAGCGATTAGTCTCCATATACGAGAGCCAAAGAAGCCAGTGTTCTTGTGTTCATGAACCGGTCCGTTGAATACTCCAAGATCCAGACGACTTCCCTGCTGATGGCCTTTCTTGCCTTCATCGTGTGACGGTTCAACGGTCCGAAGAGCAGCTGCCGAATGCGAGTATTGTCTCGACTGAATGTCAATCTTGCTATGATTTTTATCGATGCGACACTGTGTTGATGGAACAGGGGAGCTCAGGATACTCCTCTGGAAGGAGACATTTTTTAATACTGAGTAGTGACGAGCTCCACGCTTTGTATCCTTAGACGCGGCGGAGAGATGCACCAGTCGGGACATCCATCTGCTTCACAAGTGACAGCACAGTGTGAGACTTCTGGAGACTCCCACACTGGCTAGGAAAGGGTTGCGTATCATATGATAATGGTAGGATTCAAGAGGATGAGATGGAGTAGTGGAGGATATCAAGTATCTGTAAACGGCAGGTCTGGCGAATCGCAGTCTGCTCTTTCCTCTAGCACTTTCAAAGGCTAAACAGTCACTCATTATTCGCGACTCGGCGACCACCAGAAACACCCAGTTTCTTGCCAATCCAATTAGACCCGCAAACACGCCATCGTGCAGCACTCCCATATCCAAGTTATCGCCTAGTAAAAACACAACTTACGAAATTATTCCGGACTTTGTGTTCCGCCCACCACGTTCTGACGCGACGGATTCGCACCCCCTTGCCTTCCACTTGCGCGAATCCGTGCCGCAACTGGCAGGCTGCCCTATCGAGCGCTGTAACACAGCACGGATGATAGGTCTGTAACAGTGGAAGCAAGGGATAAAATCTACATATCTAGCATCAAGGAAGAGGGTGCGTCAAACCAAGAGAATGACGCCGTGTTGAATGCGCAATATCAAATATATCGATGAGTGAGCGCATGCCCACCATGAACGGTCACATAGCAGAGAAACAGCGCTCAGTGACACCCTCGAGTCATCTTGGCAAGCGAAAACGCTCTGCCTCTCCAGATAAGCCACAAGTAAATGGGAACGTTGGTCGTAACGATGCAAATATCGACAATATCGTTCGCGAAATCAAGCAGTATGCCCATTCACCCAAAGATATTAACGCAGGCCAATATACTGATCCGCCCAGGTATGACATTGCTCTGTCCTTGATGAGCCGCTCTCTACCAAATCGTGCTACGGATAGTCACTCTACCAAAAAGCAGAAGACAGATCCTGAAGAGGACACCATCGAAGTTCGATTAGCGTACCAACACTACACTTCAGTGGAGCAGATTGTTGCAGATTTCCGACAGGCTATATCTGAATGTACACAAGATGGTTGGCTGACCAATGGCGAAAATGACAAGTCTCATTCCGCCGAGCTGGACAAGATTGAGCAAATCTTGTCAGACTATTCACATGATGATAATGATACTGACAAGAAGAGCTCGCCACCACTCGAAGGCCAAGCTGGTGACGTACTCACCTTACGCAGCACTGTCGAAGGTGGTGGGACAAAACAGCTATTCACCGGTCTTCGTATTCGACCTGACAAAAATGTCAGATCGGGGGAGATCGATGTCAGAAAGCTCCCCAACGGCTTGGACATCGCTGAGGCAACCCCTCTTAACACCATACAATCGTTCACCGATAAGGATAGCCGCACTTTTGGCGAGGTCTTCCGACAGATACGGAACATTCGCCAACTGGACCAACCCAAAAGCTCCCGCGGTACTAGGAAGACCTTGTTAGAATTTACGTCCTCGGTCGACTCTCTAACAACGTGCAGAAAGGAAGATTATAGAGTGGCCTCGTTGAGTGCAGGATCCTGGCTGGACTATTCGATATCAGAATTCGATCCGGCCAAACCAGCTCATGAGCCGGCGAAATCAACACTAGACACTCAAGCTCTCTTTAAGTCTACCTTTTCATCTTTTGCTCCCTCCGAAGATAATACGAATGCTATTATCTCCCGCACAGACCGTAGTCGGCAGTGGTATAGAAAACATGGCTCTCGAGCGATGGGGAAGATTTACAGTACATCCGAAGACTCTTTCTCTCGACCTATTATCGAATATCCCGAATTGGAAGACGACTTCACACAGTTGATTGAGGACTTCATTCCAGACGAAGCAGACGCAGGCTTCGCTTGGCCGCAGAACTTAGCACGCGGAAACGAGGATGATGATGTTCTCGAAGAGATCTCAGAGCTAGTGCAAACCCTCAGCTCATATCAACGATTACGCGATCTCGACAAAGGTCGAATAGATACCAATACTAAGCCCACCGGTCCAGAGATGGATATTTTTGAGATGTTGCGGAACCAACTGAAAGTATTGGTTGATTCCCTACCTCCTTTCGCTGTGGCCAAACTGGATGGCGATCAGCTAAAAGATTTGAACATCAGCACAACCATCTTAGTGCCGACAGTTGACTTTGCAGGCACAGGACAGCCTGATGAATACACCTTGCGACGAACACGAATAACGCAAGCCCAACAAGTTCCTGCTCAGCGACCTGTTAGCCAGGTACAGCCACCAACTCGAAACAGTTATACTACCGCAAGCACGCCCACAGCTTCCTACAATAACAATGCTCGATCGTACAATAGCAATGTCACGACAACTCCCTCCCTACCAGGCTACGCTCAGAGAAATCAACACATTTACAACACTCCTAGACCGAATGTTGTTGCACCAGGTGCTTACAACCAAACCCCAGCATACCCTCGAGCTCAGCAACCATACCCCAATGCGACCATTCAACAGTTTCAGCGCATGCAGCAGAATGGCTACAGTTCGAATGCTGCAGGTCAGCAGACACCATACAACCCACAACGCAGTACTCAAACTCCGTTCCAGCAACAGGTGCAGACTAATGCCATGCAATTCGCCAACCGGAGTAACTCTCCAGCTCAGCCCATCACCAACGGCCAAACATATCCTCAGCAAACACCGCAGCCACAACAGCAGGTTCAGCGACCCTATTCAGGCCAAGGACAGCAGATGCACCAAACACCCTACCAGCAAAGCACATACGCTCAGGTCGGTCCAAACGCCACAATACAGCAAGCCAAAGCCGCAGTTCAAATGCGGCAAGCACAATCGCAGTCACAAAGTCCACAACCACAAGCTGTTCAGGTACCTCAGCAGCAGCAGACACAAAGACAAGCATCAGGTACACCACAGCCTGTTCCTCAGCGACCAACTTCTGCTCTAGCTACAGCTGCTGCCGCAGGATCCATGAACAATGATGTTGGACTGCGTGGTGGTGACAACATCCAACAAGCTCGATCACCATCGCTGCAAATGCAACAGCAAGCTGCTCAGACTATCTCGGCAGCGACAGCAGGTGCCTAGAATGCTCCTGGTCTGTCAACGTTGATTTCCTATTCGTCATTACGTCAGCTGCCTGTTCAGACTTCTCGACCGCCGTACTCAGTTTCAGATTTTGCATCATCCATTCAGGGTCGCCTGCCTGCGCCCAATCCGACGGCGATGCAGACAGGTCGGCGTATGCAAGCACCACACGCTCAGATGGTGCAGACGCAGATGCAGCGCCAGGATAGTGGTTCGAATGTGCAAGGGCAGGTCTCACATCTACCGCGTATACCACCACGAACCACACGTTTGAATGTACAAGAGCCCGCACAGATGATGATCGCGCAAATGCGACACCAAAGCTCCAACCAGAATGGACAAGGGTATGGATCTAGGGGAGGTGCTGGCCGAGGCAGTGGACCATATTTACCTCGATAATTCGGTATTTGTGTTATTGAAAGTTTTGTAATATTCTATTTAGCTTGTGTGGTCTGTGAGGGCTTGTGGAGAAAGCGATGCACGAGTAGAAGATGTGGCTGTGGCAATTAGTCACAAATCTTCAAGAAAAGAAACTTGACCTGAATCGAGATGATGTGTAGTAGTATCAAGAACAGAACGGGAAGTGTTTGTAGATGTCTCAACAATCAAACGTGACAGGACAGATACAGCACTTAAGCATCAATACCAATGTTCTCCCATGGCATTTGAGAAGTTGACTCCCTCATCTAGGCTAGACAGCGTGCATTGACGAAGCACAAAGGAATCATATTTGCTGAAGCCCTGAGAAATCCATAACTAGGGCTTAGGCAACGCTCTCGAAAGCCTATCATACATAGTGCACGTTTCTAACACAGGTGTTTCTTCCGAAGTTTAAATTGGTATATGTTCATTCTCATCCAGAGCTGCTGGCCAGAATTCTTCTCAGACTAGAACCTGTTTATTTGCGTATAGCCGCTTGTTCGTTCTCCTGACACCTTGATGTGAAACTCCGTTTCATTCTATTTCACTTGCTTTGCTTCAGTACGTCAAGCATGTATTCCTCTCAAACACATACACAGAGATATAGATGGATAGAGAGCAAATCTAGCTAGTGATCCCCAGCCAAAGCAGTAATGGCAGCGTCGGCAGCAACGACAGCCAGCCCCTGCGCGTCCTGAACCTCCTCCCTCTCGACCCTCCACAACAAAACACTGACATCGAGGCCCCTCTCCACCGACCGTATCAACTCATGAACCGCTCTGATTGCCTCAACATTCTGCACCGGCGGTTCGAAGCCCTGTTGCTCCCATTCCCAAACACGGGTGCACAGGACGTCCACGACATGCGCCGAGTCTGTCATGATGATGACCTGCGTATGCCGCGGGTCAAGTTCCGTGTGCCGCATGTACCGGATCTGCAGGAGTGCCGAGTGGATGGCTTCGAGGACGGCACGGTCGGTGGTTTGTGGAATGGTGGGAAGGAGTTGGAAGGAGACGTTGCGAGGGCAGCTGGGCCCGAAGAACACGGCGCCGAAGGTGAGGTCGTCGGTAGGACGTCCGAGGCGGCCACGGGGGGGGAGCGGTGGTTGTGCCGTTGACTTGGATGATGATACTGTTCGTCAGGAGTTGAAAGGTATTGGTGCCGGTACGGTGGCGTAGGTGGGTTAGGTTGTCGTGCGGGCTGTAGTGAGTGAGTTGGAAGGGAAGGAGGGTTGTGTCATTGGTGTTGGTGGCTTGGATGGCGTTGAAGGAGCGGTTGGGCTGAATTGCGAGTGTTAGGAGGTGTAATCTTCTGAAAACGGGTAGATCGGTAGGACTTACTTGGGTCATGATGGGCAAGGAGTGTCTAGCGTAGTCTTGGTTTGCCTTTGTTAGATCGGTTGCGGTCGATATGTATGGATTTATTTACTGGTCGCCAACAGTGAAGCTTCTGGGCAGGGCTTTTTGTTTGAGACATGGTCTAGGGGTCGATCGTGACACATGGACCTCCTGTCACGATCAACCCGGGTCACCAGAACTTGTGGAGGTAGGGACAGGAAAAATAACAGAATGGTGACAGAAATATTAAATACTATATGTCTGACCAGGTTGCAAACGAATGTCTGTGATTGAGAGTGTTTGATTTCTGTTTGAGTATGTTGAGCTGGGACATCAAAGCGTTTTCTATATTCATCATAATCAGGATTTGTTGTCACAGAACGAATCAATGTACCCAGTGGCTAGATGTTGGGTATTATTGGGATTGTCTTTCAAATTTCTATTGTGTCAGCTAACTTTTCATGGCCTCAGTGCTATCAATGGTGAAATGCATGCTTTTAGTTTTCGGGCAGAGGGGTATCTGACAGTAGTTCTCAGTCAGTGTCAATTCTCATTGTGTTGCTTGTCTTGTTTGTCGACGAAAAGCCATTAAATCAGATGACAATGTTTGTTGCATGAATACCAGCATCAATTGTCAGTCTTTCAAAATTTGCTCGCCTTTTTGGTCGAAGCATTAACGTAGACAGTCGCTGCGTTTGATCAGTTATATCCCCAAGCAAACATCCAGTTTATGTTGTTTTGCTGGAGGGAATACTGGTGTATATTGGGGTTTATCACTCTGACTGTGGCTAATTAGAGAATCTAGTCTCCTTAGTCGTGATGATGACGAGTTGAGATATTGCATCAAACGTGTTGCGATTAGGGTCTTTGTAAGGACAACAGTATCAAGGAAGTCGCTAAGATTCACTTAATAACCTAAGGCGTGAGCGTGCAGTTGGTAAAGTCAAAGTATTGAGTTCGCTCAATTGATGCGAATGCTAGGTGCGATGAGAAACACACTTTACCTTATACTATGGACATGACGGAAGCAAGCGTTGTTCTCCCAAGAGGGGGTAGAGGAGGCACAGAAGTCAAATACTAGCGTAAATCCGACAATCAGCTTCACGAACTTTAATTACTTCTCCTACGTTCTTCTAGCATCATAATTTGTGTTCCGAGAAAGGCTAATTCGATACCACTTCCTTTTTCGGACGCGTGTATCTCCTCAAATGGTCGCATGTTCCCCTCTTTCCCAGATGTTTGGTACCTCCACGATCTACGGTTCAACCCCATGTTACCTCCACATCTCGAAGGTCAAAGACGATGTGTCAACCTTCGCTCGAGGTGTACGTGTGCGGGGTCTACGAGCAACGTAACAATGGATGAGGACGTCCCAGTTCTCCGGAGTAGGTGTATAAGCTGGAGTCCTCCCGCATTCTCAGAAGACATGGGCACGGGCAACAAGCACAGCCATACAGTATAAACATGTCACAATTTCCCCCAGCCATTCAGAAGCAGGTTGATTCCGGCGCTGTACCGAATCATGTGTCTAACGTCTGTCCATCGGGCACGAAATTCCACGTCCTTGTAGTCGGCTGGCTAGAATGTGACGAAGGATTTGTTGTCCGAGGAGGAAATACCTCGGTGAAGAGCAAGGAGAAGGAGACGTTCGTCAACAAGCGACGAGAGCTGCCTATGTATGTCCTTTGGCCTATATCCCGCCAACCTACCCACGAAAGACAGACTGACAGTGTGTCTACAGGTACTGCATTCTCGTCGAGCATCCCCATGAAGGCCTCATCCTCTGGGAGACGGGCTGCGGAAAGGATTACCCTGAAGTCTGGGGCCCAGTCGTCAGCGACATCTTCTCCCGAGTTCGCTACGAGCCCCAGCACGAACTTCGAGCGGCAGTCGAAGCAACAGGGAATAAGATTGAGGACATTAAGAAGATTATTATTGGACACTTGCACCTCGATCATGCGGGAGGTTTGGACGAGTTTCTCGACCGTAAGGACGTCGAGATCTGGGTGCATGACCGAGAGCTGAGAAGCGCTTTCTGGAGTGTTGCTACTGGTGCTGACGTTGGCGTCTACCTCGAGCACTACCTCAAACTCGGACTGTATGTTTCGAGCCTTCTCTCTCTAGATAGAACATCAGCGTTAACTTGTGAACAGGAACTGGAAGACCTTCGACGAGCGAACTTTTGATTTCTGTCAGGGCATCACGCTGCATCATCTCCCAGGACACACCGACGGCCTTATTGGCATGCAAATCAACATGCCGAACATGGGCACTTACCTCTTCATCAGCGATCACTGCCACGTCATCGAGAACTGGCGTGATGGAATTCCCCAAGGATGGCTCGCTCGTGATCACCCAGCGTGGTTCCAGAGCACACAGAGGCTCAAGCAGTTGCAACGGACGACGAGAGGACAAGTCATTCCGGGTCATGACAAGGAGACGTTGGAGAATTTGCAAGCGCAGGCGAAGGTTTTTACTTAGGCTGTGACGGGACTTGATGAAGAACAAGGGGCGGGACTGCTCTCTGCTGCATGTCTGTGAGGACTCTGGCACATTCGATTTCATTGATGTACTTGAAGTCCCGACCCTATGTAGCCCTACTATCGCTCTCGTATGACTTTCTAGTTTACCAGCCCTTCCATTCAGTCAATCAACGCTGCTTTGAACGGCGCCAAGTGGAAAGTTTTGAAACATATCTGTGTCCTATAAACATATCTGTGTCCTATAAACACACTCCGTCAAGACCGCCATACTGTAAGCTTGAGAGCGTAGTCACCATTGTTCGGTTTTGAGAAGTATCGATCGCCAATCCGATCTCTTCTCAGACATTGGTGCTGGGAGGGCGCCTGGGTTAGCTCCAGCTGTTCAACGATGTTTGTTAGGTTTGCACCGCAACATCAACCCGTAGTCCAAAAAGTCCTTGAACACGGACCTACATCACATCTGGCATCACACAAGCTATGATATTACGACAGATAGTCAGTCGGCATGGTACGATGATAGGAGTCAAGTTGAAGCGCCATTGCTGATAATTTCTTAGGCCGCACGTTCCTTTCGAGGTCAACGAGCACATCAATTCGGAGAACATATGCGACCGACATAGATCTCGATCATCCTGCCAACAAACAATCAGAACAAGATCACAGACCGATTAAGTCCACACCTGGTCATCCAGATGAACCTTCGAGCTTACTTGATGCAATTGGACACGATCTACTCGATCGACCAGGGCCTGATACGATTTCTGATGAAGCAATTAATGCAGGACGGGGCTTGGAATTACTTGGTCCTTCGAAATACTTCAACCGACTAGAAAGGCGAACTAGACAGCTGCAAGCCGATGTGTCGTCCCTCCGAAATACGATCCATGCGCAGGCTGGTCAAGCTCGACCAACAAAAGCAGAGGTTGGAGCCAATGAGGAACAACTGCGACGCGCAGAAGCGAGGTTGGAAAACACAGACCAGCACGTCCGCAAGGTAGCTGTCAAAATCAGACGACTAGAGTTGCAGGAGCGACTCGTGAGAGAAAGCCAAACAGAAGGCCAGGCACGCAAATCAGAGTTGGAAGAAATCAAACGTAAAAAAGAGAGCCTGCGTGCCCAGATTCCATCAGACCAGCGATCCCTCCTCGCTGAAGCCCAGAAGCTTGTTCTTCAACAGGAGCGCCTCAAAGACGAGCAACTCAAAGTCCGACAAGAACAAGACCTCCACTTTACCTCCATCTTCTCCCCTGACTCGACAGCACAACAAATTGCATCCACCTCTCTCACCCCCTCCCGCGCCAGACCACTGATCGACTCCTCCACCCTTCGCCCCGGCGACACTCCCCTTAACGCCTACAAAGATTCCCGCATCGCCCGCCGCTCCCTCCTTTCCGCCGGCACCGACCGTGCAGACGTCTACCAACCCTGGGCCATCCTCGAGAAGCCGCCCTACCCCGAAGATCTAACTCTTCCGCTCCTTCTCGCGAATCAGACACATCTCGGCCATGCCACAGCGCTCTGGCACCCTGGTAACAGCTCCTATATCTTCGGTATCAGGGATGGCATTCATGTCATCAGTCTCGAAATCACGCTTTCATACCTACGACGCGCAGCCAAGGTTGTTCAAGAAGTAGCGAGGCGAGGCGGCATTATCTTGTTTGTCGGCACCCGGAAGGGACACCGTGAAGTTGTAGTAAATTCTGCTAAACTAGCAGAACCGGCCTACCACATCTTTTCTCGTTGGATCCCCGGCTCTCTAACGAACGGGCAGCAAATCCTCGGCGACTGTGCTTTGAAGGTTGTCAACCCATCCGACAATGAACTCGACCAGTACCGTAAAGCACTCAGCAACTCAACACATGCCGCCCTGCGTCCAGATCTCGTCATCTGCTTGAACCCGCTAGAGAATGAGGTGTGTCTGCATGAGTGTGGACTATACAACGTTCCAACAATAGGTATTGTGGACACGGACTGTAACCCGAGTTGGGTAACGTATCCCATACCGGCGAACGACGACAGTTTGCGGAGTGTTACGCTAATTAGTGGCGTGCTTGCGCGAGCAGCGCAGAGAGGACAGAGGTTGAGGATGGATGCAGCAAGTGAGGGTAAGACAACGTACAATACAAGAAGAGTGCTGAAGGCACTGAAAGGCATGGAGGAGATCGCCAACCTTGATGTCCAAGAGAAAGGACGTGGAGACCGAGACAAGGGCAAGGACAAAGATGTGGACTAAGCCGAGACGATCCACCAGTTATTTAGTCAGTGTACCAATGACCTCGTGTTAGAAGGAGGATGTGACAGAGGGCATTTGTACCGTGTACCATGTATATATATGTGTGTGTATGTCCATCACGACACAATAGCCTAGAGAAGCATGACTGAGAGACATACATTTAATTTTCTGCCCGCGACCATGTTGATTTTCTAGCTCTTTTACTGGGTACCCCGAAGAACACATGCTTGGAATTTCATCTGGAGCGTCGAGGAGCATTTCCGAGCTCCTCAGACAATGATTTGACTAGACGCATTTTAGAACGTGATACCATGCCAACTTTCAGCCACGAAAAAACCGACGAAATTCACTACCATTATGACCCTAGAGTCGAAGAATGAACGACCGTAGCGTGCGGCAGTCTAAGTCATGCTGTCGCAAAGGGAGGTAACAATACACCTAATCCAACGCTTCTGTGCAGCCACAATTCATTCCCTCCGTACCAAAAAGGTCAACCCTCAAATCAACCACACTCCGTTATCAGCCTCGGAGTCACTGATATGGGAACCATAGCTAGATATCTGATGGTAGCCACTGGCCCACGTCGCCACATACACTCTGGCTTTTTTGTTCGGGGTATCCATGTGTTCGACATGTATAGCTCAACGAATTCTGTTACGCAGTTCTTGGTCTTCACAAACGATGGCGTATTGGAATGTTGCTGGTCCGTATTGCTCTAGTCAGCTGTATTCTTACTCAAAAGCTCTTGTGTATCATGTCTAGGAGGAAACTTACAGCGAGCTTGCTATTTGTGTCCATGATTGTCTTGAAGACGTCCAGATATGGAAATGAACCCAAATTTGCGAGCAACTGATCGTGCTGCTATAGCTCTCATAGTAGTTCAAAAGGCCAGTCTAGCTCGCCGTTAAAGTATTCAGCTGACGGGCCTTCGTGGGAGAAGCCACGTCAGGTCTTCTTCGCGTAAACAAGCAATACGTGCCATCTTCAGAAAGCAGGTCCAGGGTCGTTCAGCTGAATGTGAAACACAATCCATAAAGAGAACAACACGTAGGTATAATCATGGTATGATCAATCATCAGTGTTTCTGAAAGCCACGCCAAGGTCGAAGTCTTTGCCTAAACCCCTCAGTTGAGTAAAAAAGTATATCAGTCAGCATCGCCAAATGTTATTCGTCCGAGTTACAACTCACATTCTTCCTATCTTTCTTCTCTTCTCTTTTTGTTTCGAGCAAGACTTAGCAAGAGAAAAGTATGTGTATGTAGATAGGTAGGGAGGTAGGGAGGTAGGGAGGTAGGGAGGAAGGTAGCATGTGATTTAATGTTTGCAACACAAATCCCATATATGTAAAGTCTCCATGCTTCAGATTAGGTGCAAAGAGCATTTTTGGTCAAAGTATATTCGAAACGCTCAAATACTTGCAAATGCTGTCATTGTCGTGTCGTGCTTTTAGTTCGCACATCTCACAATCGACATGCTTGTGAATCGTTGAACGCAAGCAATCTGGGTGTTAGCTTTCTCCCAAAGGTGTTCAGTCATGTCATAACTCCTTTCCACCTTCATCATCGCCATCTCCTCCTAACATCCATATCCTCCATCTCAGGCGTTCAATCACCTCCTTCCTTAACCATGTTCTCTCACCTTCTCTACTGCTTCGATCCTGTTCTTCTTGCTCAACCTTGTCAGCCCAACTAAGTAATAGTCGAATCTGCCATAACCTATCTCGTTTGAAAAGTTTCTGCATATTTGCTGGAATATGATTGTCCAGATCAGCAGCATCAGGCCCAAGGGTTCCAAGTTCGAGGTCGAGGGCTGTATCAATAGGTGTTCCAGCCAAAATATCTGCTCCCCCACCGGCACCAGTGGAATGAGGATCGGGGTGAGGAATGTCGGCGTGCGGATGAGGATGGCTAGATCCAGACAGAATAAGTGCACGTTCTGCATGGTCCAAATGCTGAAAGGCAGAAAGGTTGAAGATCCAATCTAGAGGACTGTCTGGTGTAGCTGCCATCTCATTGCCAGCCAGAGAGCTAAGGACTTGTTGACGCGCGGATGCGGCAGTAGGATTTATGCTAGGCACACCACGTGCCTCGTCAAGAGCTTGGAGTTCCGCATTAAATGGATCGACATTCGGTTTGTCGTAAAGGGCACGGCGGTGGAGGGTAATTAAGATCCCTGTTGGAGAGGACTCATATTGCTTGCGCAGCGTACCAGCTTGCGATGTTTTCGCAGCGCTAGTGCTGTTGGATGATTGTATGTGCTGATCAAGGTCGATCGCAATTGGCCAGAAGTCCTCTGCTGAGACTGTAATGCGACGAACTTGATCAAGGTCAGGGAGGATGCTAGGAATACGATGCATTGAGGTTGTCCCATCAACTAAGTGGAGTGTTGCGTCGATATTCCCTATAATCTGGCCTGAATCGGCATCTCGAGCTACTAAACATCTATGCTCAACAGCTAGAACCCAGAGATGTCGTAGTGCTTGCAGGTGGCCACGATTGTCGAGGACGTCCGTTGGGAATAAGGGGTAGAAGGCAATGACGAGACTCGCAACTGCAAGATTCGATGTGCCAAACGTCGCTGTGCCGCCGCTGAGGAAGAGAGCACCTATCGCCATGTGTGCTGCTAAGTGTGAGCCGAATGGTGTATCTTTATCCGTACGGCCGTGGAGTGCTCGGAGACGACGGAAGACTATCAGGTCGCCAGACCCAGCCATAACAGTTGCGCTTGACAAGGCGAGGATGTCAAGACAATTCCTTATGCCATTCAGGGTGACTTTCGCGTCATAACTTAGGGCTGGAAGGCGAGAGATGCGGAGAAATTGGTCGAGATAGCTGATCAATAGATCGCGAGCATCATGGCGTTGAGAGCCTGCATAGCGGAGGGCAATGGCGAAGCATATTCCTGCCACCATGTGGAGGAATGGGAGATCATTTGTGATGAGGCGTTTTACGGTCTTGAGGTCTGCTCGATGCCGGTATTGGTTGGGTAAGCTGCCTTGAATAAAATCTTGTGTAGGCTGGATTTTGTCCCACATGATCAGATGTCGAGCGAGCGTTCGAAGCAGGAAAACATCTGGGCGGACGTAATCAAACTGGTGCATAGTGTCCGGAATATCGACTTTGCGAGCTATCGAGGCATCGTTCGTCTTCATGTAGATAAACGCTACAGCAATAACTGCACCGGCTGTTGCTCGATCTAACACATGAACAAGATTGACGTTCTTGGTACCAATAGCAATTGCTATTAGGCGTTCGACGACTCTCATGTCATGCAAGCCATGAAGACGTAGACCTTGACCAAGATTGATCAGTCCTAAAGATATGCCAGCTCCCAAACGATACCCTTCGTCTCGTAGGATAGCCTCGTCTCCTGTTCGCTCTTCGGCATCCTTGTTTTCGATTTCTGAGAGCATGACTTCAGACATACGCCGATGTTGAGAACCGTGGTAGAGGAGACCTATTCCTATAATGCCAGTAGTTTGGGTCAGTGGAGATAGGTTCAGCTCTGCTGCTCCTAGTGGCAGGAGACACGTCACATGGACGGATAGCAATCGTGTGATCAAGGTGTCAGCAGTACCTCGATAAGATGCTGCGAGGCCAAGTAGAAGTCCAACAGATGTCATTGTATGCTTTGGTGTCAAATACTTGAAGGCAACCCATTTTGCGAGAGACTTCAGATGGCCATTCAAGCCGAGAGCAAGCAGAAAACCGGCATGTCGATTTGTCAATTCAGCGGGCTTATTGTACAAAATCCACGACGTATCAATGAAGTCAGCTTCTTTGGAGATCATCAACCCTGCAGAAGCACCGTTGTGGAAGAATGCCCAGCATACTTTATCCTCGGTGAACAATGCTCTGTCAGCGCTAAATGTCATCGGCTGGGTAGAGTCGGTCTCAATTCTTGGTTTCATTATGCACTGCAGACTGAATCGAGGTACAGGCACCATTTCAGTGAGTAATGGGGTGCGAGCGTTGAAATGCATCATACCACGACCAGTTGCCACTGAGAAAGTTCGGCGTGTTGCATACTGTGCAAGCAGCTTCTGTGCTTCAAGTGCATCTGCTTCGGTCCAGTTCGGTTGCATGTCGTATTCGATCTCTGGTGCTCGCGTCTGATTAACAAGTTTTGATGCCTCCTGGAACCGACGGTCCTGGTTAAATATAAGTTTTGTGACAGCTTGTCGATCCACCTCTGAAGACATGTCCCATCTGGACAAACTTTCTGCATCGAGTGCTTGACCGGCGATCGCACGTACATCGCGAGTTGCTACGTGCGTTGTCATCAAACCGACATGACTCGAAGCTGACTTCTCTTGCTTAGGGCCCCGAAGGGCACTCTCAACATCATTGTACACACTCGATGCTGTAGCATTTGCGCCACGCTTCGATAACCTAACGGCATATTGACAAGCTGCTGCTACAGCATCAGGGAGGATTGCTTGCAGGCTCTGTTCGAGCTTTAGCCCGATCGCAGCAGGCGGTGATGAAAATTTCCCGCCAAATACAGTTATGACAGTAGACAGTCTAGGCAAGAGTCTGGTAGCTGCAACTACTGAAGGATGATCTGGGGCCAGGCTATCAGGATTGTGAATCAACTCTACCAAGGTGTGAAACTTGAATGGTTGTGATCGCAAAGTGGAGTCGATGAATTCGAATACTGAGCTAGGTGCGAATGGCTCTGGTGGCACCTCCAAGGTGTCTATGGTTCCTTGGTCAAACACCATATTTGCGCCATCTTGAATATCGTTGCTGTACTGTAATTGGGTCGGTGACTTCCAGCTGAACCAGTTCAGCCAAGATCCCAGCTGTGTTATGATGCTTCCTAGCTTGAACTGGTCATTGGCTAACGATTCGTCCGCAAGTCCTTCAAGTTTAAGCTCGTTGAGCAACAAATGCAGAGCAACAAGCATACTCGCGAGCGACGTCCGTCTTGTACTGCGATCTTGGTTCATGGCTGTCGGCAAGTAGCCTTCTGGACCGTTCATACTTTCCCCTGCTGGGCTCTGTAGGAAATCTCTTGCCAGATCTGTGCATTGCAGCATGAAAGTGTTGGACAAATCGTGACCCACATCGACCGATGAACGCCGTGAATGCTTCGAAGGGGATTTCAATTTTGTGGTGGGAACAATCTCGTCTTGCATCCAGGTCCAAGCTGTATTTTGCATCCAAGTTGAAGAGCTTCGGGCCCTTTCGGCAGCATACATGGATGACCAGCTTGTGCTGTCGGTCAATGAGCCACCACTCAGTCGTACGTTCAGACCTTTCTTCCTACGATTTGATCCCGCAGCTTTGTTCTGTAGAGCGCTAATGAACGGCACAGCCATTGTGAAAAGAGCAACAGTTACTGCAGTCCATTCGGGATCTTCTGTCACATCTTGGCTTTGAAGCCATCGGAAGATCTCCCAATATGCAACAAGGAGACTGTCTTGCAATTGAGCCGGAAGAACGAATTTACAAACTTCCAGTATCCTTCGGCTGAGGTTTTTTTGAGGAGCTAACAAAATTGACAATTCATGTATACGACCGCTCCTATCGGCAAACACGAGGTTGTCAAGATTATTAGGACACAAGAATTTCGCGACCTTAACTTGCGTTCCGTCAATAGTCCGACGACTCCCAGCCTCATGCTTTCGAGACGTCGGATCTGTGTCTACCAATTGACGAGTATTGTGCACAAAATAATGGTTGGGCAAATCAACTCGGAAGGAAGCACTCCAGGGAGCTTCAAGATGGAGGACATCATCGCCTTGTGAAGTTTTTGAAAGGATCAAGAGCCTTTTAATGGTCTGCTCAGAGATCTTACAAGCACCGGTTATGCTCGTGCCTTTTTGTATCTGGATAGCTTTGAGCTCCGGCCACCTATATCGAGAAGAATGGTGGGTAGTAGCTTTGATAACAAGTGTGACAACAGTCATGACCTCGGCTTGAAGTTCCTGTACACAGATCGATACTTGAGACTGCAGGCTCCCGTCTGCGCTTGTCGACTCTGGATGAGGAATAAGCATGACCTTGAAACTGGATTGAGGTGCCTCTGTTGATTTTGCGTCGCAGAGGAAATTCTTGAGCTTGATGAAGACCAAATCTCGCTCAAGACGCTCGTTGGATACTTCGATATCGATATCTTCTGTCGCACCACCTGCAAGGCTGTCCCGAATGGACAGTCGATTTCCGGCGTCAAGGAAGGAAGCAGTATTGCTGACGATGGTACTGGTAGCAGGGAAGGATTTGCGGCCGCCAAAACTGTTCCTATCAGTGAAGCTGCCGAATGAACCCTCTTTCCGCAAGCTTCGAGATAAGCTCTTACGGCCAGCAAATCCCAATGCATTTTCGTTGAAGGCCGATCTCTCCTTCGACGGAGCCAGATCGGATCGAGCAAGCATAGAGCTTATCCGACGTGCTGAACGTGTCTGTACGCCACTCGGCTCGAAATCGTGACCGAGCTCCGCGGCCAAATTCTCGATGTTAGACAACTGCGGTTCCTGCGGCTTGGTCGATGTGTCGACGAAAGACTGTATAAGTCCACCAAGGCTTTCTCGAGAAGTCTCGGCTTGGCCGCGCCCGCTTGGAATTCGCGCTCTTTCGTGGATGTTCGAACTTTGCCTCTTTCGGTATCTTGCTGTATCTGATTCACGAGATGTTGTAGCTGTGGAGTCAGTCTCAGAAGCGCACATGCCCACTTGCCATACTGTAAAGGCAGAAGTGGTTCTGTTTAGGGTGACTGCGATGGAGATATCATCAGTGCTGTTGCCGTGTCTGGGAGAAACGTCATAGTCAGTTGAAACGTAGAGCAGCTCCTCATCACATGGTAGCAAAGGACAGGTACTCAACTCCGGAGCTTTTCGTGCGTAGCTTGCCGCGACTACACCCATGTCGGACAGCAGCTCGGTAATACAGTAAGTCGGCAACCGCTTGCGTGTCGTTCTGTCAGCTCTTATGGGTTCTTGGGCATCCCCAACTAGAAAGGAGGCCCTCGTGGTTTGCACGGAGGCTGTTTCCCAACGAGAAGTGGAAAGTGCCTCATCCTTGCCGCGAGTTGTCACCTCCGGCCAAGCTTCGGGCTGTAGTAAGAAGCCTCTTCGACATGGTAGTGCTCTTGCGACCTCAAAAGACAGTGGGACAACATGGATGCCGCCGGAAAAGCAGAAAATGTGAGCCTGAGTTTTCAGGATAACAACAAGGGCGGGCTCGGTGGAGGTGCTCACGTTTCTGACTTTCGCACCGCCGATGGCTGAAAGTGGCTCATTCGAGGATGCGGAAAAGGTGGTGGCAAAGGCATGGTTCACGGCTTCATTCTCAATATTGAGATTAAACACCCTCCTAATTATCCCGTTTCTGGACCAAACCACACAACTGTCGACACGAAGGACTTCTTCTACCACAGGCACGTCCTGATCATCAAGAGAAATCTGCTGGGTCCATTCGTAGGTCGACGCATCCGGGTTTTGTGGAAGGATGCCTTCATCAATTAGATGTTGCAGTGCACTCGGCTTATGAAGGCCAGTCGAGTGCAACTGGGCCATTTTTCATATCGAGAATAGCGGAGGCCCCGGGTCGGTTGTTTCAACGTGGGCCATTTGCTTTGGCAGCGGAAAAAAATGCGACTTTGTCCTTGTGAATTGAAATGTTGAAGGAAAGGCAATTTGTCTTCTAGTGCTTTCCTGTCGCGTGAAAATTAAACAAAGAGTGAAGTCGCGTCGAAACGCGAACTTTTTGTTTGCCCTGCTCATTCTGACACAGCAACCACGTCTACTCCGCTAGGTCGTACCTTCCTCTACAACGAGGAAGTAGTAAAGTCTAAGACTGAGTGCGGAAGAGGGGCCATCGGTACATGTACCAATGGATTACAGCATCCGGAGACAGGCTGACAGCGTGCAATTAAGGTACACTCTAACCACGGTAAACGACGGTGAAGTCCTAATGAGATCATTTCTAGTTTCTCCCTTCCTCACCGAGTGTCTGCTTCATCAGTGTATCCTCTCCGAGCAGCAGACGACAGCACAATCCTATTCTACGGCCATGAACAAGGCTTGAATGTTCTACGAGTTTATGATGCCGGAAGACCAGATGATTCGAAAGAGCGGACAGAAGAGACAGACGAGGCACAGAGCGAATCGATAAACGTTGAACAATGGGCTGATATCAGCATCGACAGCCCTGTCACACGCATCGCCTTCCCACCTATCACTGCCAGTCAGGCCTCGACAGATTCTAGCCAGCTGCCGGACTTCCTACGAAGTCACGTCCTGGTCGCAGTGGCCTGCGCCGACTCCTCTATCCGCTTGATCTCCTTTCCCTTAGCACGCGATGCAGGCCGAAAACGACAAGATACAAAGATCACTGTGCTGAATAGTCCTGCGACCCATCAAGACCTAATCTCGTCTCTGTCGTTGACCTGGACCACAGACCAGGAACACGATGACCAAACGAGCTCGGAGTCTGACATTCAGGAAGGACAGTCGTCATTTCTAGTGGCCTCTGCCTCGACAACGGGCAGTGGCTTGCTAGTCGTGCATCGAGTCACTCAGCGAGAACACATCGGTGATAACAAAGAAGCATACACACTACTGACGAAACAGTTCGTGCGTTTGCCTCTTCTCGGCGGCACTCTGGCATTTAACCCTTCCACAAACTCGCCGTCGAAGCACACCACGCTTCTTCTCACCAGTCCGGCTCACGGTACTGTTAAAGTCCTCAGTCTGGTAGACGCAAACTCGTCTTTGAAGAGGAGGAGGGGTGAAGACACTGCTGGAAAGTTGGATGAAGCTTCAGACACTTTCAGCCTCAGATCCCTTCTGTCATTGTACGCACCATATCATCCGTCTGAAGTTCCCGAAAGGCGTAAAGCGGTCCTCGATGCCAAGTGGACAATGCAAGGCAAATGCATAGCAGTCTTGCTTGAAGACGGCGAATGGGGTGTGTGGAATCCAGAAAGTCTCGATTCGACCTCCAGCAGCGACCGAACTGGCACGAAAGGCGCTACAATCAACCACTTTGCAATTCGTGGGAGTCTATCAACAGCTACTCCATCGAAGAAGACCGCAGGTGGAAAACCTACTGACTCTATTGCTCCGATCACACCTCATACCCGAAAAACACGATCTGCGGCATTGTTCGGAAGTGGAGATCAATTGAAAGATATGGGACAGCAAAACCCTCACCTAGCAGGACACATCACTGTCTATAATGAGCAGGCTTCTGGCCTTGCTGATGAGTCACTCATTCTCTCATACGGTGAATGCAATGCATACATCGCCTCTTTACGTTCGCTCTGGCAGGCAGAAGTGTCGGGTGGCGCTGCATTTGGAAGATCTAGCGGCAACCGAGTGCAACGCTTGCCTCTTGTCCGACTTGGCGGTGAGTGTCAACTAAGCATAAACAAAATGCCTAAATCGCCTGGCTCCGGCGATGTGGGTCTGCTTGGAGCTCTCGACACGAGCCCGGATTTCCTTGTGGTCACCGATTCTCGACTTGTGCTTTACTCCAAGTCCCGCTCGAAGAAAGCAACCGGCTCGACAAGCTTAAACCTACCTTTACGCTCCATCGGCAACAAAGAAACAAGCTTCATCTCAAGAATAGCCAACGGCGAGACACTAGATGTAGATGAAATGGATGACATACTGGAAAGCATGGGGGCCAGCGAAGTACATCCAATCTCTACAACGCAGGGCTCAGTGTCGTTACGAGGCGACGATGAACCGCCTTCACCGTTAGAAACAGCTTCTTCCAAGTCAAAACTCATGATCGAAGCGAGAAAGTCGGTTGCTCGTCAGAACTTGTTCGGGTGAGTATTTAGAGATGACGACGAATGATAAAGTGTCATCCTCTACCCATTGACCATCTCGCTTGCTTTTCTTCGTTTTCCTTCGCGATGCAAGGTGGAGCACAAGGTGAGATCAATACCTTGAACATAAGCTCAGTATTCCTCGCGATATATCAATTAAACCATTGTCCTCTTTGGGGGTAGTCATCAGGCATACTTAATTCCTACAAGGAGCTGACTCCCTTACAAGGCTCCTGCAGCAGCCTCACCATCCGATTGCCCTAAAGGTCTCACTGCTGAGGACGCTCTTAAGCCGAGGCGTGATTCTCTCTTTCGTGATGACTGAAGACCGTAGTTCTGCTGAAGCCAGTGTCAAATGGACGACATTTCAATGTAAAACTTGGAAGGATGAGGAGCTACGATCCGTAGATTATCTTTAATTAGCCTTTCCCACATTTTTCTGCCGTCAGGTGACACTTGCTGTGTCTGCAGGCTCCCAATGCAGCTGCCTGATTGGTCGGAAATGCATACTCTAGTCCACTGATCCCAGATCCCTACCAATCATGGATCATGATCCGTTTATGTCGTAGTTAGTCCAAATTCTGACGATTTCTAGAAACTCATGGCACGCTTCAGCTTTTCTTTCATCCACGTTTGGTTGCTCGTTTGACCAGGTGAAGCTGTCTCTCGAGAAGTACATAGGATCTCTTTCACAATATTTCTAACAGCTTTTTTCGCATTCGGGTTCTTAATCGAACGCCCATAAAACCCTACCACCGACCTCCACACCTGCTGTTTGATGGAGTTCGAGATTTGAAGGAGTTTAAAGCTATTTGGAGGTCCTTTTTCTATCGTTGTTTGACGGTCATTTTGAGTTGACTTCTGCCACTGTAATTCAGCTTGCACAACTACCCATCTCAACCTTTCGTCATGGCCGACACACCGCCAAGCAGAAATGATGACCAGGAGGCAAGAATTGTCTCCGAGCATCTGCCAGCTGGATATTCAGCAGCCTTTGATGGTCAAATGGAAGGTGCATCGCCCAAGGATGCATCCGTCTCTGCGCCAGATCTCACTCAACCTCAAGACGAGTCGTCGCTCAAGCTACAAGGTGGCGATATTCACCGCTCTCTGTTCAAGCTGGATCAGCGAGCAAAGTTTCACAAACGTGCTGCAACCTTCTCGCATCCTCATAATGGCGCTCCCATTGATGAAGATGAGGAGCAGTTGACTGCAGCCGAACAACGAGCTCCAGGTGGCTTTCGTCGTGAATTCATCCAACGCAAGAAAGCGCCCATTCTCGCCGCCCGCATTCCCGTCACACGTAACTTTGTGGAATTTCTTAGTCTTTACGGCAGCTTCGCCGGCGAAGATCTCGCTGACACGGACGATGAAGCACTCACCAGCGACGATGAGGAAGAAGAAGAAGATGATCATGACCAACAACCAGCCGAACGCCGCCCCCTCATCGGCCGCCGCAAATCCTCCAAAGCCTCAAGGAAAGGCGATGCAAGCACCACGAAAACCTTTTTCACCCTCCTCAAAGCTTTCATCGGCACAGGTATCATGTTCCTTCCCAAGGCCTTCAACAACGGTGGCATCCTCTTCAGCAGCATGACTCTCGTCGCTGTCTCCGTAGTCTCCATGCTCGCCTTTCATCTCCTATTGCAATGCCGCAACCAGTATGGCGGCGGTTACGGTGAGATTGGTCAGGCCATTGGCGGGAGAAAAATGCGTGGTGTGATCCTGGGTAGCATCACCCTCTCGCAACTCGGATTTGTCTGCGCCGGCATCGTCTTCGTTGCGCAGAACTTGATGTCTTTCGCCATTGCGGTCTCGCATTCTACAACCGGCTCCCCTGTCAGCACTCGCGTCCTCATCGCGCTGCAACTCATAGTCCTCATCCCCTTCTCCTTCATACGGAATATATCCAAACTCGGCCCTGCCGCACTTCTTGCGGATATATTCATCCTCATCGGCCTAGTCTACATCTACTACTACGACATTTCCTGGCTTGCCTCCGATGGCATGGCGAAATCTGTTGTCCTCTTCAATCCCACGCACTACACCCTTACCATCGGCTCCTGCATCTTCACCTTTGAGGGCATCGGCCTCATCCTGCCAATTCAATCGTCCATGGCTAAACCACAGCACTTCGAACGCCTGCTTGGTGTGGTCATGTTGATCATCACTATCATTTTCTGCAGTGTGGGTGCGCTGTGTTATGCCACTTTCGGCACGAATACGGAGATCGAAGTCATTGACAACTTCCCGCAATCTAGCAAACTCGTTAATGCGGTGCAGTTCTTGTACTCTGTCGCTGTACTCGTTGGAAATCCGGTGCAGCTTTTTCCAGCAATACGTATCCTGGAAAATAGACTTTTCCGCTCTGCAACACCAGGATCGAAATCAAAGAGCACGAAATGGAAGAAGAATGGGTTTCGAACATTCTTGGTCGTTCTCTGTGGCGGTGTCAGCATCCTCGGCGCATCAAACCTCGACCGTTTCGTGGCGTTGATCGGAAGCTTTGCGTGTGTACCATTGGTGTACATCTACCCACCACTACTACATTACTGGGGGATAGCCGAGAGTAGATGGGCCAAGGCTGGTGATATCGCGCTGATCGTACTTGGTGTGATTGGCATGATTTACACAACAGCGGTGACGGTTGTAAACAGTTTTGTCAAGTAATGATAGACTACAAATGGGAAGAAGCGGCTGAGATATCGGATTGTAATAACCATCAACGAGATGCTAAATTGTCTTTGACATCCAAGGCGTTGGTTGGTAGGTGCGAAATTTCTCGAAAGCAGCGCAAGATTTTCAGCAGATATGCAGAGGTGTGGTAGTAGAAACGATAAAGGTCCTGTCAGTAGGCTTGGCAGGTCGTAGATGTTACAGATGGAAGAATGCGACTATTGAGTTAGAAGTTTATAGCTGTTCAAAGCCCACAGAACATTCGTGTCATGTTATTGTCATCATCGTTCCTATAAACTCATCAGATCTCAAACTCATCCGTATATTGAGCCATGGCATCTAACACTCAACTCTTCCAGTGACCATCCATGCCAGACCTTTCTCCTCCCTTCATCACTTCCACTCTCATCACTTCCACTCTCATCACCACTCAGTAGCTCCATCCCAGCGCACCACTCCGCCTTCCCCGTGCTCGCCCTCCCTACTGTATCTACCATTCCTCATCCTTTCCGCCTGGCACTCCAAGATACACGCTACTGAACACAACGATTCCGCATCATGACGTCAGGATAGCGGTACGCTGCAGAGAATCACAGCGGCCAAATAAGTACGTACGAAGAGGTATGCACATTTTTGGTTGATCGGGCACGGAGTGAAATGCCCCGTTGTGTTTGGATCAGCATCTAGGCATGGATGATGTTTGATAATAAATCGAGCTTCCGTGGTATTTGATTCGAACAGAATTGGACTTTCAAAAGGATGTTTGTGAGTTGAGTGCATACATTCGATTTCGTGGCTCACTACGTGCTTTACACAAAGCATGCTGAATTTGGTCGAGAGAGCGGGATTGCGGGAACGCGCTCAGATGGCCCCCTCTCGTCTCAGTTCATGGATTTGCTCGGCGCTGTACTCTAGCTCCTGTAACACTTCATCTGTATGTTCTCCGAGCAGCGGTGGGTTCCTCCTCACGACCGGGTTCGGCTTCGCAGATCCTTTCTGTGTACTATCGTCTTCGGTTCCGAACTTGACGGCCGGTCCAATCAGCCTCACCATTCCGTCTCTCGCTGCTTTGATTCCCTCTACACTAACAACCATATCCCTAGCTCTTGCCTGAGGATGTTCCAGCGCCTCCACAACGTCGTTGATCGGCCCGTATGGCAGTCCGCTTCCCTCAAACACTTTCTCCCACTCCCGCAGGTCTTGCTCCGCAAACCTGTCGCCCAGGATCTTCATGATTTCCACGCGGTTCTCGACGCGCTTGTCGTTCGTGTCGTACTTCTGTGTGATTTCGGAGGGAATGCTCAAGCGCTCGCAGAACAGCTTCCACTGTCTATTGTTGTTCGCTGCGATGAAAAGAATTCGTCCGTCGCGAGTTCTGTAGCCGCCGTAAGGAACGAGATTGGGATGGCCGAGCCCGAGCCTACTTCCTCTTTTGCGGTTTTCTGGGCCTTTTGTGAGATCGAGATTTAGGCTTGCGAGGCCAACGTTGATCAACAAGCTGAGACTGGATTCAAAGAGGCTGGCGTCGATCTTACAACCGAGCCCGCCATTGTGAGTGCGGGAGTTAACAGCTGCGAGGATAGCACCATGAGTGTACAGTCCTGTGCAAAGGTCTGCGATGGCTACGCCAGGCTTCGTGGGCCCGGACTCGCTTGAGCCGGTAATATGGAGGAGACCGGCTTCAGCGAGGGCTATGGCGTCGTAGCCTGCGCGTCTGGACGAGGGCCCTGATGCGCCGTAGCCGGATACGGAAGCGTAGATCAAGCCTGGATTGACATGTTTCAGACTGTCATAGTCAAGGCCCATGGTGGCCATTTTGCCTGGAAGGAAGTTGTGCACGATGATGTCGTAAGCATCGGGCCTACTAGGGTCAAGTAACTCTTTGATCAGGTTCTGGGCGCGAGTAGACTTGAGGTTGAGGGTCATTGAGCGCTTGTTGCGATTCACACTGGAAAAGTATAGTGACATCAAGGGCGAATCGGCAGGGGTTTTAGTGGTGCTGGTGGAAGAAAGATATTCATCATCCCACATTTGGGCTGTTTCACCCGATGTGCGCCATTGACGAGTTTCGTCGCCTGTGCCAGGTTGCTCGACTTTGAGGACTGCAGCGCCATAGTCGGCAAGAATTTGAGTGCAGAAAGGACCTGCAAGAACACGGGTGAGGTCAAGAATGCGAAGGTTAGAGAGAGGATTGTTTGCTGTTGGTGTCGACTGATTGAGTTTGGGAGACCAGGAGGTAGTGAAAGTGCGGTTGCTCCAGTGAAGACTTCGCGGTGTAGTACTAAGTAAAGGTGCGGGTGACGGTCTCGGCAGAACAAAAGCATTTAACCTTTGCAAGGATCCATTAATCAAGCGTGTGTAAGCCATAACCTCGTGTTCAAGGAGTGTGCCAATTGGTGTTGTGATGACGACCAAGCTGAGTTCCTGTCGTTCCTATGCTGAGGTAGATTATATGTAGGGTTAGATTTCGTATTCCGTTTCTTGCGTTAATGACTGGGCGCCGCAAGATTGGGATGGTTTCTTCCGGACCCCTCGAGCACCTGTTTCCTGGTCAATAATTTTGAAATAGAAGTCTCTCGATAAATGTTGGTTGACCACAAAGTCGATGATGGGGGACAGGAACTTTTTCTAGAATAAATTTCTCGGGGAAAAAGCGACTTCAGTCTGAAGAAAAGCAAGACTCTTCACGATGAAACGCATGGACTGCAACGACAAAGGAACAACAACCACAAGACTAGGAAAGCATAGTCATCGTCTGTCAAAAATTGAGAGGAATGAGAGCGCTTTAGCCACTGCACAATTGCGGTCAATAACGCAACCTCCGTGGTAGTGCGGAGAAGCTCCGAGGTCTTAAACCAAATTATCACCAAAACAGTCATTCTGTTTTGAACCTCGATTTCCTGTGGTAGGTCCCATTAATTTCATTTTTGAGTTGTACATACAAACACCTACGAAGTGTCGTATAGCATTGATAAATGGTCGAATAATTTAATAAACCAGAGACTTGCAGGAACATAGAGCGGGGGTTATGGAACAAGGCTGATAGACAGCCCTGCTGCTAGCTTGAAGTAGATTTGGCAAAACTTTAAAATATCTGAATCTTTTTGATGCTAGACGTTGACAGCAGGACTTGCACACGAATGCAACCTTTTCACTGTGGTTGAGCAAGCACATTACCTACTATACAAATTCTCATAACTTCACCATGCCCAAAGAATTAAAGAAACGTGGGAGACGCTTCGAAAAGCAGCAACAGAAGTTAGAAGGGCTTGAAGGGCCTCCACCAAAGCGTCGCAGAATTTCCGAGACGCATGAGGCTGTAAATTTCGACGTAACAGGAGATGCTGGTGATGACTTTATCAGCTTCGGTCATCAGCAAGATGACCACGAGGAAGGCGTTCAAGCGACAACCTTCTATGGCCTCCTAACAGAAGATGAACAAGAATATTATGCCAATGTTAACAACAAAATTAGCGCCAACGATTTTGAGTCCGACGAAGACCGGGATCTATTCATAGATGCAGTGTATCGCGAATCAGCTGGAAAAGAAATCAAACTTGCATCCAGCCAGTCATGTTCTAGGTATCTTGAACGAGTCATTCGACTGTCCACACCAAGCCAGCTAAAGTCGCTATTTCAAGCGTTCTTGCAGGACCTTGATTACCTCATCCAGCACCGGTTTGGCAGTCACTGTTGCGAGACCTTGTTCTTACAAGCTGCGAGACATGTCAACCTCAGGCCAGAAGGCACGTCAGAAGAAGAGTCTACTTTAGAGTCCTTGTTTCTCCAGGCGGCAGAAAAAATGGAAGCCAACATTGGATTTTTGCTCACTGAAAGATTTGCTTCCCACACAATCCGAGTCCTATTACTAGTTCTTTCAGGCCAACCACTAGATGATGAATCCGCTCGGGACGTTGTTGCTAGTCGCAAGAAGGAGAGGATAGAGCTTTCTCAACAGAGCGAACCCACATCATCAGAGAACAGAAAGGTCCCAGGCAGTTTCAAGAAGGCGCGGAAAGACCTCGGCCGTTCAGCTGTTTCGACGTTGGACACTACATACCTCCGCGCGCTTGCAACACACCCAACAGGCAATCCTGTATTACAGCTGTTACTCCGTCTTGAGTTGTCCGATGATGACGACTCTAATGGATCGAACGATCGGGTTGTGCTTCGGAAGCTTATCCCCGAAGGAGACTTCGATCCAGAATCAGACAGCGGCAAGTTCGTATCCGGACTTGTCTATGATTCGGCGGGCGCGCATTTGGTCCAGACTCTTGTCAAGTTTTTACCTGGCAAAGCATTCAAAAAGATGTACAGAAATCTATTAAGAGAACGAATTGGAAAGCTTGCCAAGAATGAAATTGCATCTTATGTGGCTGTGAGTATTTTTGAACGTGTCGGCAAAGATGACCTGAGCCATGCTCGAGATGCAGTCATACCGGAGTTGCCAGGCCTAGTCGAACGCAATCGGCTTGCTGTTATTAGGTCATTGATAGAGCGCTGCTCATCGCGGGGAGTCGATTTGATGCCGTTTGAGAAGCCGTTGAAGGAGTTATATGGTGGCGACTCGTCTTCCGTGCTCAACCAAATGCTCAAACTTCAACCTTCAAACACTGATGCAGATATGGAAGGTCAAGATGGTGAGAAGGGCATCGGAAGTGCAAAATCAACGGTCGACCTGCAAGGTTCACTCCTTGCCCAAACAATACTTCGTACTGAGCAACTGTCCGGCATCATACAACAATCACTACTGGCACAATCAAACGATACCATGAGACGGCTTGCGAAGAACACTGTATCCTCACGGGTGATCCAGGTTGCGCTAACGACAGATGTCTCCCCAACGAGTTTTCGTCGTCAGCTGGTACCAAAGTTCTACAGTATGGTCGCAGAGCTTGCTGTGGATTCGTCAGGCTCGCATGTAGTAGACGCGTTGTGGTCTGCAACAGACGGGTCACATTTCATGAAAGAGCGCATCGCAAAGTTGCTACAAGAGAACGAACAGCAACTTCGTGATTCGATGCATGGGAGAACAGTATGGAGGAACTGGAATATGGACAATTACCAAAGACGGTCAGCCGAATGGCACGCGGCCGCCAAAGGCATTAAGCATAAGGAGGCAGAGGGGCAAGAAAATGCTCCTACGAAGAGCGCAATCCAATTAGCGAGGGAGCGGCATATGCAAAAGCAGGCCAAGAAAGCTCAACACGGTCAACTGGCTGCTCACACTGTCGCGACGCATGCATAAGGGCACACCAAACATTGCGAACGAGAATTTTGATTGTGGACCTGGAGCTCAAATTGCGTCATCGGCTTGAAGGAATTTTTGGACTGACCCAAAAGTGAAGAAGACAAACGAGGCCGTCTAGAGAGCATTGAATAGAACTAATAGTGAGGACATGTCGCACACGCCATAATTCCTAACGTTATCGAAAACTTTCAGCAGTCGTTGCAGGTTTCCTACTAATATTCAAAAGCCCGCCCCTGCCTCGCATATCAGAGCTTTATAGGTCACGTGACGGACAATCAACCGAAAATGCCGACACAGAGGTT
Organism: Neophaeococcomyces mojaviensis; assembly: GCA_030247915.1. Lineage (NCBI taxonomy): Eukaryota > Fungi > Ascomycota > Eurotiomycetes > Chaetothyriales > Neophaeococcomyces > Neophaeococcomyces mojaviensis. The sequence goes on from JAPDRQ010000074.1 coordinate 102,799, forward strand.
TGTGAAGGATGAACTTGACCAAGCTTGCCAGCTCCAGCACCTACTGGAGATCTCGATCCCACATATAACCGCATTTTTACGGCGTGCGGAAGTCGAGAGAGACCTTCATAGGAAGGGATTGTCTCTAGAAGAAGCTAAGGTCTCAACATCCTTGATTAACCCATCCTCAGCCTCTCACGAGGCTCTAGAGAAGACTCTAGGACCAGCAATAGCAGTTCAGGAGACAGGCATTGGCCCAGAAGGTCTCCAAACGTTGATTGCTAAGATCTTGCAATACAGTGTCAACCCCTCTGCCCCTGGGTATCTGGACAAGCTTTATGCGGCGCCACTACCTCCCGGAATCACCGCAGAATTGATTTTAGGAGTTCTCAACACTAATGTACATGTCTACCAGGTCAGTCCGGTGCTTACATTGATCGAAAAACATGTAACGAAAGATCTGGCCCGACTGTTCGGTCTAAATGCTTCAAGGAGCGGTGGCATAAGCGTGCAGGGCGGCAGTGCAAGCAATTTGACCTCCATAGTCATCGCGAGGAACACGTTGTTTCCAGAAACCAAGGTTCATGGAAATGGAGCTGTGAATGGACGCTTATTGCTGTTTACATCTGCGCATGGGCACTATAGCATCGAGAAGGCCGCCCAGGCGTTAGGACTGGGAAGTTGCAATGTTCTGCTAGTGCCTGTGGATGATGATGGGAGGATGTCGGTCTCAGAGCTGGATTCTATGATCATCAAAGCTAAGCAACGCGGCGATAAACCATTCTACATCAATGCAACTGCTGGTACTACTGTTCTAGGTTCATTTGACCCTTTTGAAGATATTGCGGAGGTAGCAAAACAGCATAACCTTTGGTTTCATGTCGATGCTGCATGGGGCGGTGGCTTTGTGTTTTCAGACAAGCCGCAGCTCACAGAAAGATTGCGAGGTATTGGGCTTGCAGATAGTGTTGCCACTAACCCGCACAAGATGCTTGGTGTGCCTATTACTTGCAGCTTTCTGCTCGCAAGAGATCTCAAGCAATTTCAGAAAGCAAATACCTTGAAGGCCCGCTACCTGTTTCATGATGACGACTTGGCTGACGAGGATACCATCGCATCAATGAAATCAGATGATGAGGCAATAGAAAGCAGAGACTCGGTCGACGATCCAACCAATAGAACTGACAGCGAATTCGTTGAAGCTCTATGGGATGAGCCATTTGACTTGGCTGACCTTACGCTGCAATGTGGTCGTCGAGGCGACTCGCTCAAATTCTTTCTCACTTGGCAATACTACGGCACAGGCGGATACATGAGTATGGTCAATCGAGCTTACGAAACTGCTTGCTACACGTCTCAACTCGTCGAAAAGGAGCCGAATTTGAGGCTTGTCTTGACGCGAGGAAATGGCCCAAGCTGCCTTCAAGTCTGCTTTTACTTTACTCCAGCCGGCAGATTCGCTTACGGTTTGTGCCATGAACAAGGCTATATGGACACACCGAGAACGATCGTGAGGCATGAGAACGGCGCGCTGAGTTTGAATGACGCCAAAGTTCATCTTGGGAAGCTCAATTCACGAATAACAGCAAAAATCGTAAAGGATTTGATCTCTCAAGGTTTCATGGTAGATTATGCACCTGCACTTGAGGGACAAGAAGATCATGGTAAATTTTTCCGGGTTGTCGTCAACATTTCCACCATTCGCGAGACGGTCGAAAGACTGGTGCGTGCAATTGTCGCTACGGGACAGCGCATCGTCCTGAACTCGCAAACTGACCACGCAAATGGAATCATAAAAGCCTGAGAGACTGTCGCTTTCCCCATCCTCCCAAGACGAAGGGTATTCGAATGTCGCAAGTGTGGTAGCTCACAACCACGAAACGGCCAAGCTTCCGTTGCTAAGTTGATGGAGAACATTTCAGCGTTCGGACCAGTTACCTTTGTCCTTTCATTTACTTCAGAGGCTCTTATCGATATCACGTCTTACCCAGTCAGACGATTGCCGAAACACCCATGCCAAGTTCTTCTAATTGTCAACTACGATTGGTCAATCAAATTATCTTGTCCACATGGCATTTTCGCCACACCAAACTGACGCATGATCCGACGATCCAAGTGTCTAGCGGAAATGATCGCCTTCCAATCTGAGCACGGTTTTCTGGTTATCTTTCCTACGAGATGTTCTGCTGCTGTCTGGGTAATTTCCGCTTCTGTGTAAATAGCGGTGCTCCGGTGTTGCAGATATTGGTCCTACAATGTTCGTAATCATACTTTACAAATTATAGATCGGCGTTCTGAAAATTGCGGAAGTATCACAAGCGCAATCCTTACTTTTGTTTAGTGCAACGTGGGCAGGACGGCAGCCACTGGTGGCTGAAACACAAGCTGTTTTCTAGGCTAAACTTCCACTTATGCAAACCCCTCTCTCATAAAATGCATAAGACTGCACCACTGCAAAGCTTTATGAAGCTTTCCGATTTGTTTGTTTTCTTGGTCACCTGCCATATGCAAGGAATGAGATCTGCAATTCATGCCTGACTGTCATCCCGCATGGGCACTGGCCGTCCTTCCCTACTCTGCAAGGCACGATGAGGAAGAACTTGTGGCACAGTCAAATATCCTTGCCGTATTGAGATAATCAGGTGCGTTTCACCTGTGGCGGTGCGAGTGACTGATTCTACGAAGAAGAAGATGAGTTGTTGCACCACATCACCTCATCGGTTCACAGCTTTACGAAATTATGACATGGTTGGGTCTCAAGAGATCGGTGTAGTTCCTCAACCTCAAGACTTAGTCCTTGGAAGAATAGTGCTCAACTTGTCAAAGTAAGACTCTCATAATCCTGCAAACACACACTGGTCATGAGATGACAACTTCAAACAGTAGCCGTGAGTGCAGCCACACAACAGAGTACACACAATAGCCCACCAAATGTCGGCATCCATTATTCTGTGGCTAATAATAGTGTTGTAAGATGACTCTGGTGGCCTCCAAACACGCTTGCATTACCTTTCATATTTCGCAGTCTAGAGCACTGAATACAGATCGGCATCTCACGTCTTCATACTTGGTTAGATTCCAAATGAACTGTTGCTTGTGTTGCAAAGCGAAGAAACGACTAATGACATCATGTGCGGGTGGGTAGGTTGTACCTAAACCATCTCACCATCAGGAGTTCACCGGTCTTTGTCCGTCATCCGCTTACCAAAGTTAATTATACGCTACTACCTCATCTAGTAGTACTAGTTGACCGTTGTCGTCCTTATCGTTATTATGGTTTATTTACTCAGTGCGGAGTACGAGAGTGTTGCATGGTAAAGTGAATGTAGAGTTCTCGCAGATAACCCTGCGTCCAGTTACGATACGGCAGAAGCCGAGATATGGAAAAGCCAATCTTGGTGCTTAATGGACACCAACTTTGGGAGAGATGTCAGCAATTTCGTCAACGGTCAAAATAAATGAGGCCAGCAGTATCGAGTATATTAATTATGTCCGGGTGTTGCTTGTGCCATATTCAAACAAATTCAAGAACGTCGCTCGTCTAATCAAAATTACGATAAATTAGGAAGACCGTGACCAATATTGGTCCGATGGCACAGTATGGGTGCAATGCTGCACAAATTGCGTGCTGACTTGATGAAGACTTTGACCCGTTCTGCTAATTACCACAATGATATCAGGTAGCAACCAGCACTGAAGCGGTTGAAGCAGATTTTCAGTGGGAAATAATTCTTAAAATCTCAGGATGATGCCCGGAGAGCCTAATGTTTCAGCCCATTATCACACCAAAATTTCCGTGAGCTCTTCACTTCATCAGCAGTGGCGCAGCACATGGTCGACGACTGTGAGAATACTTTGAACGAACATGTTCTGGAACAGTCATGAATCGTCGCAGATGGTCGCACCCTGAAGCAAGAACGTAATGCTTTGGACCTCGACGAGAGCAGATCACCCGGTTTTCGGGTTCAAAGGAAGTGCCACAGTGTGGCGGTGCAGCAAAAAGCCACATCTAGAGTGGAGGGCAAACTTAAGAGGCTCAAAGAAAAGAGCGATGGACAAGGTCACTAGAGTTGTCTGATCATAGGAAATGCGTGGCCTCTCTTAGCTCGTCAATTAGCGTTTCTAGCCACGACCAGCATCCCTGCTCACCCACTCGCAACTTTATTCTAGCCATTCGTGGCGTCCAGCCGTGTACTCCAATCAACACTCACCTTGGGCGTGGCTTTTGGCCCTCTCCGTTTCGTCGGATGTCAAAAAAAGGTCCTCGCTCCGTTTTCTGACCAGGGTGCCAGGGTCATTTCCTGTCACGCTTTCTCATCCCAGGCCGTTGCAATCCCTGGTCATCCATTTCCCACTCAGAAACGCGTGTCGCTCACCTTTCCTCTCACAGCACCCTTGTCTTCTGCCACAGTGCTGCTCCACAAGCTGCTGCCAAAGATCCCCGTCTCTTTCTCTCATCTTTGATCAATGCGCTTTTCCCAACTGGCTTACCCAAAGATGAACCTCTCATCACCTCAAAATCCAACCGCTTCTTGACGATCACTTCTCGCTCCTTCGACTTCAACGTTAATATTTCCGGCGTATCACAGTCACTCTGCTGAACCTCACCCTCGACTTATTGAAATCAGCCTTACTTCTTGCGAAGGTCACACGCGTACCGCCAGGCGCAGCACTTGCAGAACTCATCATCCCGGACTTCTCATACTATTCGACGCTCAAAATTAATAGCCGATGCAGACTTCGACGAGACAAATGTCTTGTATCTAGTGCGGAAACAGTCTTTGCCTGGGTGACTTGGCTGCTGTCGCTATCGCAATCTCATCTGAGACGTCCAGCTTGAAGCACCAAATGTTTCGACGTCGGTCCGTCAACACAACGATTTCATAGAACTTTTGAGTCTGTTGGCACGGGTCCAGAAACTAACGACTATGTTTGCGAACAGACGCTCTTCACAGAAGCCAGGCGAAGAACTCTACGCCCAGTTCAAACAGAACTTTCCTGAAGTTGGGCCTGGAACTTCTTCAGCCACTCAAGGTCAAGGTGTGCCGGTCACTGCCCAACTAGGATCATCGTCTATCAATGAGGCTGTAGTGGATACCCCCAACACATCAAGGTATGTTAACTCTTCATATCTACCTTCACCTTCCGTCTCCCCCTCATCATGGCATGGACCGCCCAACGCCATCATGAGTGCTCAGCATAGTTCCCCTCCCGAGGCAGCACTGGACGAAAATCAACTAACAGGCGACTATTTCAACAGACCTTTCGAACATGTCGACGACTCAGCAAAGGAGACGGGGATCACACCCAAGCCGTTCTCCGATCAATGGAGACTCACACCGTCGCTCATGGATCCGAACTCATTCGCCTTCTCAGCGTTCGCAAACCAGCCGCCAGGATATTACACGCCGACACCTGGAGGCTTCAACACCTTCTACCACAGCTCTGCCGCCGGTGACCTCCACACCCCTGGCATGGGCATGAACACACCATTGTCGATGCCTCACTCACTGCATGGACTGCAAGCCCCAGATCCTACAATGCATTTTGGGCCATTCAATCCTCAACTACTCCATCCGCATCAAGCCTTCCATGATGCGTTTCAGGCGCATTCCCATCATCAACACGTCCAGCAACCCCAAACCTATGCTCCAACCCAATTCCTTCAGCACCAAGACTCTGGTTATGCTGCAATGGATGACAACTCCAAACAAACTACGCCGAACCAGACCGACATCAATGCAATACATACAACAATACCTCCACCAATCCAACAGCTGGATAGTGGCGTTTCAATACCCGGGTTTTCGACAGGCGAAAAGTATGTCGAGACAGGCCCAACAACGCAGTACTCTGACCAAGGTCATAGATTCCGATATCATACAACGCTGAATGCGCCAACTGCCATGGTCCGAAATGCCGACGAGATTCCTGTGACATACCTGAACAAAGGTCAAGCGTACACAATGTCAATATACGACACAGCGGCCCCAGTCAACGCAACGAACGTAAAGTATCGAACGTACGTCAGGATAAGCTTTGAAGATGAGCAACAACGAGCCCGTCCTGGCGCATGCTGGCAGCTGTGGAGGGAAGGTCGAGGATCTAATGAAGCTCATCAACGAGGAGGCAAACTACTAGCTGTCGAATATGTCGATCCCAACCAAGGTGGAGACGATGAACTTCGAAAACCACAGATCGAACTGGAAAGAGCTTCCTTCGACGGCTTTGTAGTTAACTGGTATCCCAGCAATCGGACGAACGGTGTCGCAGACTGCTCGGTGTCTGTCCGCTTCAACTTTCTCTCGACCGATTTCAGCCATTCCAAAGGCGTGAAGGGCATACCCGTACGCCTATGTGCCAAAACAGAGCTGCTCACATCCACGCCGAGTCCTCAAACGAACGAACCCGAAGTCTGTTTCGCAAAAGTCAAACTCTTTAGAGATCACGGCGCTGAACGAAAGCTTTCAAACGACATTGCACATGTCAAAAAATCAATCGAGAAGCTCAAGCAACAGATCGCACAGGCTGAAGCGGGTATTGGCACTGTTGGAAAACGCAAGCGCAGTGGGTCAATGGCCAAAGGTGCTGCCTCACGCTCTAAACTTTCAAAGCACAAAAGAAGCTGGTCTGCTGACTCTGATGCAGAACTAGGCAGAGCATCTGCTGAAGAAGATTTACACATGAAACTCGTCGGGCTCCAAGATATGTTTTCTTCGACACGGCCGATGAGTGTCCTCTACCTCCAGGGTGATCCCGAAGACGATCCCGATCTGTTTCCAGTGAGATTAACTGGCGGTGATGAACCCAAACCTATTGAACGAACTCAGACTTGGGAGTCCCGTCAAAGTGGCAGTGAATCTGCTGGCTCCGATGCCGGCTCACCAACACCAAGCTCGATCTCTATCACGCCTAAACGAAAGTTTTCAGAATTGCAACGGTCGACTATATTGGAAGAGGACGAGGATACCGATCACAAAAAAGCCGTACTTGACTGTAGTGCGTCACCAGAGCGTCCAACGAAGATGATCAAGCGAGAGAACGAGAGCGCGCGTAAAGATCTCTACGCGTTGGATGTGGACAGCAGTTACAAACCACCTCCCGAAAGACCCATCAAACCAGGTACGTCTTTTGCCTCAAGTAAGGTATTGTTTTCTAACGTCGCAGCAGTGGCTTGCTTCTACATCAGGGAAAAGGAAGGCCCGAAACAATATTATCGAGCGGTATACCTCTTACAAAGAACAGTCAAAGACCTCATCAACGGCATCTCTGCTAAATTCAACATCGACGCCAACCGCGTGACGAGGGTTACTCATATCAATTCAAGAGGCCTTCATATCGTTGTGGACGAGGATGTGGTTCGAGAGCTCCCGGAAGGGCAAGACATGATGGTCGAAGTTGCCCCCTTGAAAGGCGAAAGCCCAGTCAAGCGCGACCTCGGACCATCAGCTTCAACAGATGTCTTGGTTGATGGCGACTTCCCACCCCCTGACACGACTATATCGGATCCACTGGAGATGTGGCTCAATTACTAGCATCACGTTACATTTTACGACCCTTAGATTGTACATGATATCATACGGCGAGTCGACTTTTCGACATGATCTTTCAGTACGCATACGAACGAATATATCACGGCGGAGTTTTGACGGGAGTCCTGTTTGAATTTCTGGTTAAGAGTCAGGCAACTGGCAAGCGATGATACCCGTGGCTAAATGCCGCAAATTACAGCCTACGATTTAATTCTAACCACCTATCAGTTAATCAACATTTGTATAGATTGGAGATTGGGCACTCTACTCTTGTCCACAGAAGTTATGGATGAGAGGGGAGGAGGAGGTACGGCCTGTGGAACTGGTCAGATGCACTTTTTTCTGCACCAAGATTTTGTCTTGGCTTCGATTTCTATGTGACGAGATACACGATGTTCACACAAGATACCCTTTGTTTGATTAATTTCCATTTCTGTTTATTCCTGAGTTGGAAACACAACTAATACAACTCATGACTTGATTCATGTTTCGTCATGGTTCTCATCTCGAATTTATCCTAGCCAAGAAGCATGATTGGCGATTGCTTGGTATGCATCGAAACACGCTGTCTGGGCGAGCGATATCTGGTGACTGCAAAAAGCAATCATGAAAATTCTCAAGCGCACGGTACCGCATCGGCGACATCGGGACGGGGCACTGGTAGATTCTACACAGGCTCATTAGACTAGATAGTACTACCATTGCAACGTCATTTGGCGGCTAATCAACCATTCCTCTTGTCCCAAAGGCGGACACAAGACTCCTCCGTTTGCACAATGAAAGTTACAGAAGCCCTCAGTCCAGGCCAAATCACAAGCAACGCTTTTACTGTCATGTGATTGGAGAAAAGACTAAAATTGGATCGCTCGCAGAATAACAAACTTTGTCTTTAGCCACATCATCAAGAACACGAGCGGTTTCGGAAAAGAAAGTCGTCAGGCTCCATCGACGGTAAAGTGAGTGAACATGGTTGAGTTTGTGTACGGGACAGGACGCTCCGTCTTACTGGGCACGAAACAACGCGCAAATAGCTCCTTCCTAACGTCACAATCAAGCAACGCCGCAAAATGAGTCGCCCGATCAGAGGCTTCCTAGTCGCGCAAAGTAGCACGGAATCGGGTTCAATCAACAAGCGAGAATGCGACAGTGATCGAGAGCCGCATTAGTTTAAGCGCATAAAGATGCAGAAAACGTGGAAAGGTGAAGCGGCAGGTGATTAATCGGCACCAGAAGCTTCCTCCAGAAACAGCCAAGCTTCGCCGTTCCACCAGCCACAAATTCTAGCCATGAAACAGACTGCTTAGTGGAGCTTTGCTGGTGGGTAATGTTTCTCTTTAGTCTTAGGATAGAGGTTAGACAGAATCAGAAGCCGATCGTTCGATCTCCAAAAAGAATCCTTTGCGCCACATTGTGGCTAGAACCTAGGCTGTGGCTGATGGGTTAACGTCATCTGGCCAACTTCACATCAACAACCATCGACACGATCGACACTCCTGTGGCAATTGACTGTGTGCAAGAGCATCACAAGCTAAGCTGAAATGGATGGAAGATCGACGGATTGTGGCAGTGCTGAGCCCAGAATCACTTCCAAAAGCACTTTTGTCGAGAATCATATCCACAACTCCAGGTTTCTGTCCCATACAAGTGTTATCGCAGAGCATTTCGACACGAAACGCATCACTAGAACAACAAGTTCGCTTAGGCGGAAGATATCCAGATATCCTAAAATATCTCAGGGTCCGAGACTTGCATTTCGCTAAGGCTCCAAGGAGATATGTTCAGAGAGGTGACGAACTCTGATTTGATCAATTGTGAAGTTTGTGATGTCGGGCTTTCAAGGCGTTTGCATACGGCAGGCGTAGTTCGTTGAGCATACCCTACGGCAGGCACAACTGCTTTGGCGCTACTGGACAATGCGAGCTCGCTCCTTGTAATACGTCCTTTTGCAAGGGCTTTACAGACCTGCTAATCGAAGGAAATGAACTGCAAGGGACGCTTTTTGGCCGGGTAAGTACAGGTTTCGAAGGACCAGGAGGCAGACTCTGCTTCCCCAGACCACCGTCATTGCGTTCCTAAAGAGCTTGATTGGCCAACTTTGGGTTTATATTTCCTGGTGTCGCAGGTTCATCCTGAGGCAGCAAACCATTGGCCATCAGTACCTCAACACGTGGAGTTCATCGTTTACTGCCCGGCAAGCCCGTGATGAGAACTCCTCTCCTCAACTAAAGCTTTAGCCTCGCTTACACCTGACCATAGTGTGAAGATGATCAAAGTGAAGATTATGGAAGGCAGATTCCAGCTTGCCAAGGCAAAGAACACGCAATCTCTACATCTAGGAAGCGAACATGCTCCTTTCCAAGATCTCGCATTCCAGAAGCACAGATTGCTGTCCAGGTGGAGTGATACCTGCTTTGAAACAAGCGAGATCAAGATGATCAACCCTATTTTACGAGTGTCAGGTTGAGCTGTCTCGTCAACGGCAGTGGACCGGTAGCAGCGAAGAATGATCAAACACAACAATCTTGAGGGAAAACATGCGGAAGTCGGTGTTGGATAACCATCCTCCATCTTTGATCAATCAGAACATCGAAAAGAGCACATACTCATCCTTGTTGAAGCACAGGATGACCTTTTATGAAACAGAATTTGGTTGGCACTCTGACCACAGGACAAGGTCTTCCGATAGCACGCAACCTGGGAACAGCACTTGTATGAGCACTTGCTTCCTCTCTGGTGCCTTGAGAATCTGAGGCTTCGTAACGCACCAGCGAGCCCCTCCCTTTACCGTGCTACAGGCTTTCTTGCCAGCCTGTTCTACACATGGTATTCCTGTAATGGGTCTGACCCTCTGCCAGACATTGTTACAGTGCCCTGTTTTTCATTTGAGATGCGGTTGCACCTTCTACCTACTGGACTCAAGCAAAGCATCATTACGGAGCTATTTCTCCGGCATCGAAGATAGGCAGTGGTATGACGGTTCATCCCGTCCTAAGCACTACTGAGCGTATGCCTTTCCTTCTACAACAACAATGTTCTGTACTATCCACCTCTTTTCTGCCATAGCATGGTCACACCATTAACATACTCAATACACTGGCTAACCTGTCTCTTTTCGCCACTTTTAGAAGGCTGACTATATCGTCATTCAAACATAATGATGTTCGTCCGTTGTAATACTCACGTACCCTATCCTTGCCAAGCCTTTACTGGCCTGACCCTTGAAGCGACCCTTGCACGTTTTGATCCGGGTATCCCGGTTCAGCCTTTTCGGTCTCATTTCCCCTCACCAGCCACTTCCGTCTTAAGCGGGATCGCACAGTTTTCTCCAAAAACACCTCAACTCCGGAAAATTCCAATGCTCCCGCCCTTCCGCAATTCCCCAATAGAGACGCCTGGCCAGGAACGACAACAGAATCGGGAAATTTGCAATCCATCTTGACGCCCAGGCTACCTGACTGCCAATCTTCACCGAAAGTGTTGGAGCTTGTTCAACCATGTTATTCCGCAAAGTGTCATGCCATCTTACTGTCCCTCTAACCTTATTCTTGACAACTCATACACCGCTTCTTGTGACAAAGTGTAAACAAGTTCTTGAAGGTACGTACCTGTTTCATGACCACGCTAACCACAAGCGATAGGTGGCAGCACTAGCCACGCAGCAAAACCACAACTCATCTAAACGCCTCAACCTGCAGCAACGGTGTGAGCTTGAGTTCACCAATAACAGCGTCAAAACATGTTTCTCCGACCCGGCCTAGGAATTAGCTGCATGCAATGTTTTTGCAGATTATTGCCCGGGCAATGTCACTCGGGTATGCAAAATATGCATAACTGCACAAGGTCAAGGCATGGATGGAGAGTGGGTTGGCGAACGGATGTGGAACAGGTTCGTAAGGTTTTTGCGGAACAAGGAACGGCCTTGTTCGCACCCTGGCTATCATGTCATTCGATGTGATTGGGATGTGGCGCAGTCCGACATGGTGTGGCAACATGATAAGGCAGAAGCAGCAGGGGTGAAGGTCATGTGATGACGACGCTGAAGGGTGCGAACGTCGAGGATCGAAGATCGAGAGTGCTCGAGTAAGCGAGTAGACTGGCAGGAGTGGTCTGGCACCTATCAACACCTCGACTCCCTAAAGGGGTTAAGTTGGGGGAAGCCGTCAGTGCCGACACTATGACAGGCACTGTCGTGCGTCGAGCCACTGGATTTGCTTACGGTGAAGTGAGTGCTGTTCGAACTCTCTCCTTGAAATGAGGAATTCATCCTTCAGGTCTAGAAGCAGGCAGTGAGGGAACCGAGAGGCTGTTCCTGGCAGTTTGCAAGTACACCCTGCGCGCTGTTCGCCACATCAAATGTCGAGAGAGTGTTGCCGTTTGTCACGAATGTCTACCACCATCAACTGAGGTTTGACAGGCACACAATCGGCGCAAAGATAGGTTCTGTTCTGCAGCAGATTTCGTTCATCGATTTTCGAAGAAAAAGAGCGTTTTGTCTGAGAAGAATTGAAATGAAGTTCCTGCCGCCTACATACCATACATTTGTGACACTGAACACTTTTCGAATTTATCTTTACAAAGCTAGCTACGCGGTTTATTTGTTCCAATTACTTTCTTCCATCTATTTACACGTTGCAACGAACTTCATCACAATCATGCCTTCATCAAAATTTCATTCAATAGATGATAAAACTCCATTTGCCGTTCCCACGGCCTTTTCGCGCACTGTTGAACTTCGTGGCCCGAGCATATCACACTTCCTGGAGTCCAGACCGCTGAGAATTCTCAAAAGAACTCAAGAACTCCTATTGCCCTCCAAGTCCTCCACATCCTTTCACACCAGAAGAAGAGAAGAACCCACAAGCGCTTCTGCAAACTCATCCGTCTACCATGTAGCGACAGCAAGCGACCTCAAATCCTCTCTACCCACCAAGCACAGAAGAAAAACGGTACAAGCGAAACATGCTCTCAACTAATTCTACCCACACTGTGCTATCTACATAACCCATTAACCCATTAACCCAACCTCCCAACTAAAATCCCCGAAATCGACAAGATAGAAGAACAGAGCCATGCAATTAACACACCAATACCTAAGTAACCAGCCACGACCCAGCTCAAGCAGGGAGCGACACAACAAGTCAAAGACCCCCGATTCCAGCTGCGAAGGCCTCATGCATTCTTTGGTTTCCAACCCCCTTCCACCCTCACAACGAATCTGAAAGGACACACATAGTCGAGACTAGCGCGAGTCTGACACACAGTGTTCTGGCGGCGTTGATGAGGCTAGGCTACACAGTTATTCTCCGAAGGTGTCGACGGCGGACGGGGTGGAATGTTACTGGAGGCACGCGAAGAAGAGTTGACTGCAGAGGAGGATATGGAGGGTGACTCGAAGGCATGGGGCTTTCTGAGCAGACTGGCTGTGGTTTGTCTTGTTGCGTAGTCACCGAACGCGTCAAATGGTCACAGTCCTCTAGAGCGCAAGTAATCTGTTGTGGTAGCGGCCAAAGATCCTGTTGACTGTCTAGGGTTATCTGGTGAAATGCGCAAGTAACGCGTGAGTTCCTTTCCTACAACGTACCTCCCAGTATTCGTGTATACGAGACGCGCATACCTGATGTCAGCTGAGATGGTCCTTCCAGCACCAAGCTCGAGTTACTGGTGCTGTGGGATGCATGCAGAAGATTGGAGCGGTTGATTTTCTGCTCAATCGAACAATCAAAGTAGCACGCCATTCTCTATTCACTCAGAGTCAGATACAAACGGCAGCGATTACACAGCTATCTTGTGCGGGCGTTCATCTTGCGGAATTCGTGACGCCTTCCGCAACTGGTTGGAACATGATCGAGCATATCAGGCTGTTGTTGTAGTTTTGGCTTGGAGCGCAGCAGCTAGACGCATTGAGACTGTAAGACTGTGGTTCATCAATCATTGCATGCTCTTTGCGCAAGCGAGTTTTGACTTGGGAGTGAAGAGACCACATCTGATTGACATGGGGAGCACGAGAAGTCTGTCTGGTTCTGGTCGCATGGGAGACAACTGACGGCGGTGTTGGTATTAGCGGTCGCCAAGAATGCCTATTGGCAGCTTTCGGAGTACTCCGTTCTAGCATTTCATTTTCAAACTTCAGCCAAGCTGTTGTGGTTTATGTTAGGTTATGTATTTCTTTTTGAACGACAATTCGTTGCCTTTGTACAGTACCGCCACCTAGGGATTTACTGTTCCCACTACGTGCTGATGATGATGTTCTATGAGCGCTTGATTGGATACTCGGCATTCATGCCGCAAAATTTAGCCGAGGCCATGTAACCCGGACTTGTCCGCTACTCTTGAATGCTTGCAGGGTAAAAATGAAGTCGCTGTAAACTTCTCAAGCATTTGAACCCAGACTCGGCACACGTTTTGATCCTGCTCATTGGTCGAGAACTGTACGGATGTCAAAAGTGTGGAAGGACTGACACAACCCTCAAAGCATGGCGCCAGATCACGCTCTTGCCACGTTCCCGGGGGATGGCTCAACAATCGAAGCAGAAAAGTCGTCTTTCTTTCGGCAAAGCAAGACCTTTGCAGATCCAGGACCTCCTCCAGATGGGGGATGGATAGCCTGGCGACAGGTCCTGGGCGGGTTTCTCGTTGTGTTCGTTTGCTGGGGCTTCATAAATTCCTTCGGGCTTTTCCAGACATACTACGCCTCGCAACCTCACATCAATGCCTCACCATCCGATATCTCATGGATCGGATCAATCCAGATCTTCCTTTTGATGTTTATTGGAGCATATTCGGGCTCTGCTTCAGATAGCGGCTATTTCCGACTGACTTCGTTGACGGGAATATTCTTCTACGTTCTGGGAGTCTTCATGACCAGCATATGCAAGCAGTATTACCAGTTTGTCCTTGCACACGGGGTTTGTGTCGGTCTCGGAAATGGTCTGATTTTCATTCCAACCATGTCCGTGGTAGCAACATATTTCAGTCCTAAGAGACGAAGTTTGGCATTAGGCTCGATCCTGTGTGGCTCAGCTGTGGGCGGCATAATCCTTCCCATTTTCTTCAATAACCTGCTACCGCGGGTCGGATTTGGGTGGACGTTGCGTATTTATGGGTTCATTGCTCTTGTAATGTTCGGATGTTCGCAAGCACTTCTCAAGAAGCGCCTTCCACCAAAAGACGGTGTGAGAATCTTAGACTTCGAGGCCCTGAAAGACAAAGTCTTCGTCCTGTTCGTGGTAGGATCTTTCGTCAACTTTCTTGGAGTGTACTTCGCATTCTTCTTCATCGGATCATATGCACGAGATATCCTAGGCCTTAGCTTCACAAGGGCAATCAATCTGCTTTTAGCGATCAACGGTGCTGGTGTTCCTGGGAGACTCATTCCAATGTGGCTTGCAGATCAGAGACAGTGGAAGGGCGTCCGACCTGTGACAGTTCAGATCCCAGTGAATCTTGTGGTCAGCATCCTGTTTTTTGCATGGATTGCAGTGAAAACAGAACGGTCTGCATACGTGTTTGCTGCGTTCTATGGCTTCACGGGGAATGGATTGCAGTCGCTTTTCCCGGCGACACTTGCAGACATGACGCTGGATCCGAGGAAGACTGGAGCCCAAATCGGATGGGGCTTCACGATTGGAAGTTTCTCCTGCCTCGTAGGTGTACCAATTGCTGGTCTCCTGGTTCAAGCGGATGGCGGCGCATACACGTATGCACAGGTATACGCAGGCGCTTGCAGTATGTGCGGATGTGCTATTGTGACTGTCGTGGCTTGGCTCCGAATACGGCAACAACGAAGAGTTGAGCAGGCAAGATAGCCTCCCGCAATGCGATCGCCTCTTTATGAGGTTTTGCCGTTGTATGTTGGCGTGTGGCTCAGTCTAATCCATCTCGGCAAGCAGGTTAGCCACGCTCTGCTTGAGCGGCCTCCTTCGAGGATCACCTGACCTGCCATTAGACTCAACAGCCCTCTTGGGCTGAGCGCCATTGGTGAACTCTGCCATATGATTCGACGGGTTTCGCATGGCACTCGGTTTAGTGGGCTTGATAGCTTCCTTCCTCTGGAAGACTACCGTCTTAGTACCAGGGAAGTCATCGATGATATGCGTCCAAGCTCTTGGCGTCCCGAGCCAGGATTCTAGCAAAGGGGATTCAGAACCAGGCCTCAGACCCTTGCCTGCTTCCTTTGAGATTCGAAAACTTTCGTAGTAAAGATTTGAGACATTAGCGTTATAGAATGTTGGATCGTTTAGCAGAGTACGTAAGTGTTTGACCCCCCTTTTCGAGGGCATAAACTCCCATCCATGATTCCAAGCATCTTGTTCCCAGTCTCTGTGGTTCTTGTGATCTATGGCATGGCAGTCTGTCGTTACGAATAAATTAACACTTGGAAAATCGTCTAACAGGTCGAAAATCCAGGTGCCAGTCTTTTCCTGCCAGCCAAGCATTAGCACTCTCAAATGCTGGAAAGCGGTCCGAGCCCTCGCGAGCTCGGACCATGATCTCATGACACGATGGTCGAAGGTTGATTCACGTGTTTCCATGTAAAGCTGACCATCGGACAGGTCAAGGACAGTGAGGTTCGTAATTTTCGAAAGTCCAACAAGGTCTGAAACTTTGGTCTGCTTGGGAGATATACGCAAGCAAGTCAGCCAGGATGCCGTTCTCGATTCTAGGCCTCTGTAGTAGTCACTGTAATCCAGGGTCGGTGCCTTAATACCGAGCATGTAACGATTGGCGGCGCCGGCAAAGTCAGGACCGAAGGTAGTTGCAAAAGCTCTCCAAATATGATATGTTTCAGCATGACTGGACACTTGTTAGCAGAATATGCAGAATAGAACTCAGGAGCTCACTTTTCCACGATCTTGTCCCAGACAAGCTGAGCAATCGAGGCCGGCAGGCCCTTGAGTGCTTCTGGGGTCAAGTCTCGAGACACCTTGCTCGTCTTGATCAAGGCCATCTCGTATAGGCTGCGAGCGCCTCTTCCCTCATTTGGGAGAAATCGACTTTTTACAATGTCCGGGGTTTTGTAGTTGCTGATCCAACTCATGTCATAGCTGCTTGGGACAGGGACCTCTACTTCATCGTAAACAAGGCCAGATTCGCGATCGAAGTCTGTAAGGCGGAGTTGCTCAGCCTGTCTCGAGCGTGGAGGCGCCCCATAACTCTCAGGCCGCCGGCGCTTTTTGTGGTTGTTAAACATATTTGGTCCGAAGTTCTAAGGAAGCTCGAACAAGCAGATTGAAGAGAGCGTGCAATCGTAATCTTCATCTCAGAAGCTTTGTCATGGCAATGAGGCTTTCTTTCTTCATTTTGGCGTCTAAATGTAAATATCTATCTGGATCAAGGAGAGACGAAGTGGCGTGTTTGAATCGAAGAGATTTTCTCGTGGCGGATGCTTGTGTTTCCAAACTTCATCAGATTCGATCACAGAGCACTGTATGATGTAGTCACAGATGGTCGTGTAGGCAAGAGAAAACAAAACAATACTTCCAGCATTGCTGGCTCTCGAAATCTTGACAAGTTAGGACTTCTGGCAAGCAAGGTGTCAGGACGAGAAAGGTGCAATATGACAACTGACCAATCATCTCGTCGTGGTGGGTCTACACATAATTCTTTCAATCCAGCAACTGGAGTTCTTCCTGGGTTCCCCCTTCAAATGGCACATTGAACGGCAACTGGCAATGACTGCTTGATACTCGTGAAAGCAATATTGATATCGCGAGACTTGTTGTTATATATTAGCTTTACACAAACCACAGCCAAATCGGTCAACATTGACTGTCAAAGACTGCTGCCGCTATTGCTGGTCATTCAAGCGCCATGATGCGCTTATTAAACGTGCTGTTAGCAACGGTATCTGCTATCAGTTCGTAGTTTCATATATCGAGACGAGACAATGACCAGGACAGATATCTTCACAGCAAGACGAGTTACAATTCCTGTTTCTGCCCATGCACATATCAGGCTTCCCATAGTGTAAAGCATTGAAATAAAACTGTTTCATTTACAAGTCTTTGTTATTCATATCTAGCCATTTCTATCCCTAGACAAGCCCTAGGCTCTCGACGAAATTCCTGCCTGCTGGTATTGCAAATGTGGCACTTGTATGTCTCACTTTTCGACCTCATCAATGCTCCCTTCGGCCTTGTTGAGTTCCTCCTCAAAAGCTGTCTGAATCTCCACAACCTTACTCAACGCTTCAACATCAAGCTTGCCTCCACGATAACCTGCCAAACTCTTCGCAGTCCTCACCACATTCTTGATTTGTCGACCATTCAGATTACTCTCTGCCAACTTCTCGTAACCAGCTTCGTCTACCTCCACTTCCACCTCAGATTCATCCTTGCGTAGCTTGTCAATAAAATTCTTCCAGATCTTGACACGCGAGCTCTTTGGTAACTCGTCATATTTGAGTGGAACGTGAATTCGTGACTTGAAAGCATCATCGAACGTGCGGACTCGGTTTGTTGTCATGAACAGGATGCCAGAGTAGTACTCTAACGTACGAAGAAATATGGAGACGAGGCTGTTTCGCTCCATGTCGTTGAGCGACCGACGCTCAAGGAATACGTCTGCTTCATCGATAAGAAGTACAGCTTTCCAGGTCGATGCAAGGTCCAAAATCCGCGAAAGTCGTGAGTCAAGAGCGCTTGAGTTTGTACCAAGGTCACCGGATGAGACGATATACAACGGGCGCTTAGAGAACTCGGCGACACATTCAGCGGTCAGCGTCTTGCCCACACCAGGCGGGCCGTGTAGGACGAGGATCAGACCAAGACCTTTGTTCTTCACGATGTCGTCGAAGGCACCCTTTGTGGACCCAGTGCCCGAGTGGCGTTGGGTATGTTCGGCGACCAGAGCTTGCACAAGTTCTTTCTGAGATGTGGGGAGAACGAGCTGCTCGAAGCATGATGTGTTCCATTCGATCGGAGTGAGAAGGTCAACAAAGAAATCCAGGAAGAGTTTCTCCGTGAAGCTGAAGCCTCTCATCATAGGGGTGGCCATCATGCATTGTTCGTCGGTGAGCGGTTCACGATCAACAAGAAGCAGATCTTCGTCACCGTTCGTCATGGAAGTGACGAAGGGGTCGTTTTGGAGGAGCGTGGCTTTCGTTTTCTGCGCCTCAGTAAGAGGCAAGGCGTTGACGCTAAAGGCCTCGTCTGCTTCGATACGGTGGAAAGTTGCTGTGTCGATCATGACTCGGGACTCAATGTTATATCGGTGAGGGGGGCAGTTCGTGTCTACTGCTACGCCTTTGTAATCCATGAAGGATTGACCGGCTGCATTTATGGACTCCCATTTTTTGCCACGGGTGATGAGGGCGCGAGAGATCTGGAGGGCCGAGGGGTGACGGGCGAGGGGGAAAGCATTCAGAGCCGTGACTGGCGCGGCGCCTGAGAACTTCGGTATGGAGATGGAGGTGTTGCGGACACCAAAGTCCTCGCCATCGTAGTCGATGAACTGGACCGCGAGAGAGAGGTGGGGGCAGTTGCCGTAGTTGTAGGCGTAGGAGTTGAGCTTGTAGACACGAGGTTGACCGCGAATGCGGGTGAAGATCTTGATGCCAGGACGGAAGAGAGTCCAGAGGTGCTCGTAGGAGATTAGACCTTGCTCGGCATAGTTTTTGGTGTCGGCAATGGTCTCCTCGAAATGCTCGTTGATGAACTTGAGCAAGATGGGAAGATGCTGGGCACCTTCTGAATCTTCTGGCAGCTTAGCAAGCTTATCAGCGAGCTCTTGCCGGTAGTGATACAAGCAATGAGGCTCGAAATCCACGGTGATATTGCTCGTGAGGAAGGACTGGCCAGGGTAGTCGCCGATGATCTCTTTGAGATATTGTTTGAGTGAAGGCGAGTTGATTTGTAGAGAAGTCTTCTGTATGTGTTTGTTTGAACTGTCATACTGTCGTGTGATACACAGAGCAAACTTCTCGTACCAGCTAACGGCCTGTTCTGGAATGTCGTCATCGTCCTTGGGCTCCGTAATATAGCCTCTACCTTTCTTGGTCCATCGCTTCTCCAAGTGCTTCAGCTCGGCTTGCATGGGCAGCTTCTCGAGCTCCGCCCGACGTGCTTTCTCTTCTTCAGAGAGCTTACCATTGATCTCCTGCTGATCCTCCTCGTCAGGGTTTTCATCCTCGACTGTTTTTCGCCGAGGGGCCTGACTTGTTCTTGCCATAGCAGCGTTAGTTCCGCGATGACCGAAGTACGGCTGATTGAGGGGAAGAGTGAGCTTGATTCAAGACAAGTTGGTGCTTCTGTGACGGATCTCGGAATCTTGTCCTAGGCTTTGCTTCTTTGATCTCTTCGTATTCGCCGTGCGAGACTGACATACTTATCCATGAGTTTTCACAAGGCAACAGCAACGAGTAAGAAGCTAAGAAAATCCACCTGAGAGGGGTCTGATGGGTATTGACAGGGACAACGAAGCAATAATACGGGAGGATGCTGAACTAATGCTCAAGGTAATGTAAGATTGACATGATGGCAAGGATAGGCGGAGGCTGAGGCTGCCTAGAGGCCTAATCTGGCCAATTGCTGCCTGCATGTTGGACAGGAATTGGAACTACGGCCTCACTTGCATGCAGAGTCATACCGGTTAGAGCTATTGATTTTTGCCAAATCCACGGGAGAACCAGGCAGTCATCTCTCGCCTTGAGTAATTTCCTAATCCAGCAGAGTTGGATTGGCGATTGTGATTTAGTGCGCTAGCCAAATCAGGTTCGGTTGAATGCCAAGACTAGGAGGGCAGAAGCAAGCGCAAGGCCGGAGTCGCGTTTGCCTGCATGACTCTGAATGGGAAGACGGCGGACGTTGTGTCCCCACGCCGTGATGATCACTTTGCTAGGAAGGCCTGGAAAGCGGTATGCTCGATCACGACATTTCCCACTGCCTTCAGTTTCTTCCGACCCTCTTTCTGCTTTTCCAGTAGCTTTCGTCGTCTCGATATATCGCTTGCATGGAGTTTGGCCAGTACATCCTTTCTGAAAGGCTTCAGCGTTTCCCTCGCGATGATTTGTCGGCCCACTGCAGCTTGTATCACCACCTCAAACATCTGCCGATCCACATGCTCTTTGAACTTCTCGACCCATTGCTTCCCGATATGACGAACTTGACTGTGGTGTAGGACACGTGCAACAGCATCGACGGGCTCCTTGTTGACTAGCAATTGGAGTTTGACGATGTTGCTCTGTCGCCAATCAGCTTCTTCATAATCAAGGGTAGCATATCCTTTGGTGGAGCTCTTCAGCTTGCCGAAGAAATCATCCACCAGCTGGGCCAGGGGCATTTCGTATTTGAGGATGACCTGTGTTGCTGTGAAATACTCCATTGATTTCTGCTCGCCGCGGTTGCCCTCGCAAAGCTCAATGACACGGCCGAGATATTCCTCGGGAAATGTCAAGGTCGCGGTGACGTATGGTTCTCGTAGTTCAGCAACATTCTGCCTCGCCATATCAGTGTCGGGAAAGTCGGCCGGATTGGTGATGGTCTCCTCTTTTCCGTCCTTGTATATCACCTGAAAGGGTACGGTTGGGGGTGTGATGATGATGCTGGCGCCATGCTCTTGTCTGAGACGATCTTCGAACACGGAGCAATGAAGGGTGCCTAGAAATCCCAGACGAAAGCCAGCACCTAAGGCTTGAGAAGATTCCTTCTGGACGGTGACGCTTCGATCGTTCAGAGTGAGCTGGTTGATGCTGTCCTCCAAGTGCTCAAAGTCTCCTTGATCCACGGGAAAGGCTGCCACAAACACCATTGGCTTGGGCTCTTCAAAGCCGGGTAGTGCTTGCACTTGGCGTTCGCATCCAACCCTTGTATACGTATCACCAATCTTGGCTTCCTGACTCTTACGCATGCTTGGATTGAAGTAGACATAGCCCACCTGGCCTGCACGAAGCACGCTCTGAGGCGTTTGATCCGGGTACATGATACCCACTTCTCCCACGGTGTATTTTCTCCCGGTGGCGAAGGACACCACCTGGTCGCCAGCTTTGATCTGGCCGTCGAAGATACGAACCAGGAGAATGACGCCCTTGAAGGAGGAATACCATGAATCCACCAAGAACATCTTTAAGGGGTTCGAGGTGTCACCTTGGGGGGCAGGGATGTTCTCAATGACCGTGGGCAATATGGCTTCGACATTCAGGCCCGACTTCGCCGACACCAGAATGGCCTTCTCCGGCTCCAGCTCGAAGGTGTCCTTCATCTGCTCCAATGCTCTGGGGGCATCCGCATGTGGCAGGTCAACCTTGTTGATGACTGGTATCAGGGCTAGACCCTGGGCAAAGGCCAGATAGAAGTTGGCCACCGTCTGTGCTTGCACGCCTTGACTCGCATCGACGAGAAGCAATGCGCCACCACAACTGACATAACTTCGGGAGACCTCGGCACGGAAATCCACATGCCCTGGCGTGTCCACCAGATGCAGAAGATAGTCCTGGCCTTTGTAGTTGTAGATCATGGAGCATGTCTGCGCCTTGACCGTGATGCCTCGTTCCCTTTCGACATCGAGCTTGTCCAACACCTGTTTGTTCCCACCGGGTTGTATGGTGCCGGTCAGCTCCAAGAGCCGGTCAGAGAGGGTGCTTTTGCCATGATCGACATGCGCGACAATGCAAAAGTTTCGGTAGCGGTCGATGGGTATCTGGTCGATGCGGCGTTCGAGATCGGAGGGTGTCGGTTGAGCTTGCGCTCGGAAAGGAGAGTGTGCGGTAAAGGTGCGCGTGGTAGATGGGGTGTCAAGCCATTTGGGCAGAGCGGCGAGAGCTGACTGGACAGCTCTTCGCCGGTTGAAGAGCTGTAGCCATTGTCGCATGAGGCAGACGATGGGATCTCGTCCTGAGGATGATCGTGCAGGCTGTTTGGTTGATGATGCGGCTGGCCCTCAAAAATCTTGGAGAAGGCTTCGGGAGTCTCGCTAGTTGTTGTGCCGAAGTTTGTAGCGTTTGCTCGGTCGTTGCTGGGTGATCTCCGCATGTAAACACGACGTTTCCTTCTTCCACCTCTGCCGTCAGCCCGGTAATTTGAGCACCAGCAACATCTTACAGACCCTTTAAAGTACAGCAACATGGCAGTCGGAGCGAAAGAAAAGGCGGATACGCATAAAATTGCACTCAAGGGTAGGTGGGCATCCTCTTCTAACGAGCACAGCGGCTGATGGGGGCGCAGGTTCCGCGAAGACGGTGGCCGAGTTCTTTGAGTACTCCATCAACACCATTCTCTTCCAACGAGGCGTCTACCCGGCTGAAGACTTCACTCCAGTCAAGAAGTATGGACTGAACATGCTTGTGTCGTCGGACGACCAAGTCAAGAGTTACATCAAGAAGATCATGTCGCAGTTGAACAAATGGATGATGAAGAGCAAGATCTCCAAGTTTGTGGTGGTCATCACAAGTAAAGAGACAGGTGAACATGTCGAAAGATGGCAGTTTGACGTGCAAGTATTCGGCAAGGGGTCGAAGCAAAAGTCCTCCAAACAAGAGGTCGAGAGCGAAAATGCCACACCTGGGTAAGTTGAGGGACTAGCCGTGATACCATCGGAAGCTAACTGAAGGCAGCACTGCAGAGCTCGAGCCCGAGAAGACTGAAGTACAAATTCAAGAAGAAATCCAAGCCATATTCCGCCAGATCACAGCTTCGGTCACTTTTCTCCCCATGTTGGATGGCAATTGCACTTTTAATGTCCTCGTATATGCCGACGCCGACTCGGAGGTGCCGCTTGAATGGGGTGACAGTGATGCCAAAGAGATCAAAAATGGAGAAAAGGTACAGCTGAGGAGTTTCAGCACCACCAACCACAAAGTCGACACGATGGTCAGCTATCGCTTGCTGGACTGATGCACTTGTACGGATATATGATTTTGCTCTTACATGGCGTTAGGAGGCCACGGCACGGGAAGAACTTTCGTTGATGACACTTGGAACGATCACGTCTGAATCTGGCGAGCGGCTTTTTATAGTTTCTGTGACAAGAATGGGGGGCAGAGTGCAAGTGTGTTGCACGTATCATGACTCTGACAAATGGATTCATAGGCACCTATGCCGCTATTCAGAATATTCAGATGTCACTGACGCCTTCCTTGATCACAGCCTAGGCATTGAATGTGCGCTCCTCGTAATCCAGCTTTGTTCGCTGCACTCGGGGTGTGCACCAGCTGATCTGTGGATATAATGTCCGAAGCGTGCACGTTAGCCTTAGCGTAAAGGCAGCCACTTTAGCGCGATGTGGGGTTTTAATACTTTTTTTGCGAATTCGAACCGTCTCCAACTGCGATCGCTTTTACGAGTAGAGTCTCTACAACATACAAACAACGTCTGTGACACATTGACTGAAGGCGCAAATACAGCCGTAATCTATTGTCAAGCTGCTCGAAAACATCCCCCAGAGCCCAAAGTGCTTGACCTTCGCAAGAAGCAGCAGTGACTCATGCTTCAACCACGTTTGCCCACGTTCATACCTTTGGATGACCTCCAGTGACCTCCGCTGACCTCCACTCTCTCTCAACTTCCTCCATGATACCACAGCCAAGCGAAGAAAGCGGTCAAGATGGCGTCGGGCAACTCGGAAGTCAAACTGATGTCGAAGGAGCCGGTGGTGGATGACACACCCAAGGTCATCAAGGCGCTGCAATTCGGTGTTCTCTCGAACCAGGATATTGTCAACCAGTCGCAAGTGGAATTGGCAGACCGCCGCATGTACAACCTCGATGAAGGTCGAAACGTCGCAACATACGGGCCGCTAGATCCGCGTATGGGCATCTCAGACAAGCGCGGGAAATGCGAAAGTTGCGGCGAACAGCTGCAGAACTGCAATGGCCATTTTGGACATGTCAAGCTAGTCCTCCCATGTTTCCACGTCGGCTACTTCAAAAAGACCATCTCCATCCTACAGAGCATCTGCAAGAACTGCTCTTGCATCCTGCTCGCCGAGCAAGATCGCCGAAAGTTCCTCGCCAGTCTGAAACGTGCCCATAACGACCCTCTACGACAAGCCACTATTGTGCGAAAAATCGCAGATCAGGCAAAGAAGACAAAAGAGTGCTTTAGATGTGCCTCCACCAATGGTCTGGTCAAGAAGGCGGGAACGTCCTCGTTAAAAATCGTCCACGACAAGTTCAAGTCATACAATGCTTCAGTCCGAAAACTAAATAACCCAGAGAAGAACGAGTTCGATGCCTCGTTGGAGTATGCGCGCAAAGTCAACACTGAGGTCGGCAGAAACGCCAACAAAGCCATGGACGATATCACTCCCCTGCGTGCGTACAAGCTCTTCCGCCGAGTGCCAGACGCCGATTGCGCCCTGCTAGGTCTAAGATCCGGCCGCCCTGAGGCCTTTCTATGGCGATATATTCCTGCTCCGCCTGTTGCCATTCGACCATCCGTTGGTCAAGAAGGCGCAACTACCGAAGACGATATTACTGCAAAGCTTGGAGATATTGTCTTTGCCAACCAGCAACTGAAGGATGCTCTGAAGAAAGGTGCTCCGGTTCAGTCAGTGATTGAGCACTGGGACTACCTATCCTTGCAGCTTGCCATGTACATCAACAGCGACGTTCCCGGTCTGGCCAAGGCAGAGTTCGGAAAGTCGATTCGCGGCTTCGTGCAGCGATTAAAGGGTAAGCAGGGTCGTTTCAGAGGAAACTTGTCTGGCAAACGTGTTGACTTCTCCGGTCGCACCGTTATCTCGCCTGATCCGAACTTGAGTATCGATGAGGTTGCTGTCCCCATTCTGGTCGCCCGAAACATGACATATCCCGAAGTCGTGAATCGACAAAACATCGAGAAGCTCCGACAGCGTGTACGAAACGGCACCAAGATATGGCCGGGCGCCAACTACGTGGAGAAGAAGCACGGCGACATCAAAATGTATCTCAAGTTCGGCAACCGTGATACCATTGCCAAGGGTCTGATCGAGGGTGACATCGTGGAACGACACCTCGAGGATGGTGATATCGTTCTTTTCAACCGACAGCCTTCACTACACAAGCTGAGCATTCTCTGTCACCGCGTCAAGGTTAGACCACACAGAACCTTCAGGCTGAACGAATGTGTGTGCAATCCCTACAATGCCGACTTCGACGGGGACGAAATGAATTTGCACGTTCCTCAGACGGAAGAAGCGAGAGCCGAAGCACTGCAGCTCATGGGCGTCAGACACAACCTAGTCACTCCCAAGAACGGTGAGCCCATCATTTCGGCCATCCAGGATTTCATCACAGCCGCTTTTCTTCTTAGTAGTCTCGATCAATTCTACGACCGCAAGACCTTCACTACCATATGTATGGGCATGCTTGATGAAGGCACTGCATTTGAGCTGCCGCCTCCAGCAGTCATCAAGCCACAAGCTTTGTGGACCGGTAAGCAGGTCTTCAATGTGATGATTCGCCCAAACAAACAAACCAAGGTATTCGTCAACCTTGACGCTGCATGCAGAGACCACAAGGACTACAACAAGGGAATGCACCGAGACCTACAGAACGACAGCTTCTTATGCATCAGAAATTCAGAAGTCATGTGTGGGAGGATGGACAAATCTACAGTCGGTTCCGGCAAGAAAAACTCGGTCTTTTATATTTTGGTCCGAGACTTCGGTGTTGACGCGGCCACCAAAGCTATGAACCGTCTTTCGAAGCTGTGTGCTCGATGGCTGGGCAACCAAGGGTTCTCTGTTGGCATCAGCGATGTCACACCTCCAGGCATGCTTCAAAAGGTCAAAGACGACACAATCAGCAAGGTCTTCGGACAGTGTGTGCAATTTCAGCAAGACTCGAAAGTTGGCAAGCTCAAGAGAAAACCCGGTCTTGACGATGCGGGTACCCTGGAATCAGAGCAAGTTCGCGTCCTCAGTACAGTTCGTACTGACATCGCCTCTGTGCTCACTTCCCAGCTGAGCAAGCGAAATTCGCCCATGGTCATGGCTATTTCCGGTTCCAAAGGCTCAAACGTCAACGTGGCCCAAATGGCTGCTCTACTTGGTCAGCAAGATATTGAAGGCAAGCGAGTGCAGAACGGCTTTCAGGACAGAACGTTGCCTCATTTTGCCAAGCATGAACAAACACCACCGTCAAAAGGTTTTGTTGAAAACAGTTTCTTTAGTGGTCTTACACCTTACGAGTTCATCTTCCACGGTATGGGTGGCCGTGTTGGTCTAGTCGACACTGCTGTCAAAACCGCCGAGACGGGTTACATGTCTCGACGACTGATGAAATCACTGGAGGACCTGTCCACGCAGTACGACAATACCGTACGAAATTCAGCTTCCAATATTGTGCAGTTCAGATTTGGTGATGATGAGTTGGATCCGGTTGATATGGAAGCCAGTGCCAAGCCAGTCGATTTTGAACGTACTTATGTTCATGTCGAGTCTACCACCTTCAATAGGGTTGACAAGGGCTTAAGTGACATGGATATCTTCACTAGTGTGGCCGCTCTACTGAAATCAAGACGTGAAAAGCTGCAAAGATCCGATCTTTATGGGAACAAGCTTCCATATGACACAGAAGATGACGCTATGGCCGACCAGTATGAATCTGCACGTGCGTTCGTCAAGTCGATCGAGGA
The DNA here is from genome assembly GCA_030247915.1 of Neophaeococcomyces mojaviensis. Lineage (NCBI taxonomy): Eukaryota > Fungi > Ascomycota > Eurotiomycetes > Chaetothyriales > Neophaeococcomyces > Neophaeococcomyces mojaviensis. The sequence goes on from JAPDRQ010000074.1 coordinate 129,860, forward strand.
CTTTGTAATGGACAAGGCTGCCAAGTTTACCAAAGCCCGGAGCGAGAAGAAGAATTGGGCGGTGGCAGATGGCAATGAAGATGCCGTCGAAGTGTCAACTGGAAGCAAACGCTCACGGCGGGGAGCTGCGGCTGCGGCTGCAAGCAAGAAACAGAAAACCAGTGCTGGAGCCAAGTCTAAAGGGACTCTTGTGAGAGCCGGCCCTTCAACAACTGATCGCTTCGAACTTACGTCGAAGCTGTCAGCCAAGACCCTGGAAAGCTTCGTCAAACTGTGCTTGGAGAAGTATGAGAAAGCCAAAGTCGAGCCTTGTCATGCCGTGGGGGCAGTTGGAGCTCAATCTATTGGTGAGCCAGGAACGCAAATGACCTTGAAGACTTTTCACTTTGCTGGTGTAGCTGGTATGAGTTTGACTGCTGGTGTACCTCGTATCAAGGAGATCATCAACGCGTCCAAGGACATCAGTACTCCGGTCATCACTTGCCGTCTAGAGCGACGCAGCGATGGCTCCATACCGGAAGAGCTGGCCCGGATCGTCAAAGGCCGGATTGAGTGTCTCTATCTCGAGGACATCACCTCATACATTCAGATCAGTCACCCTACAGCTCGCAGCAGCTGTATCTACCTGAGAATCAACATGAACACGATCATTGACTTCGGCCTCGACATTTCCGTCAACGACGTCTGCCACGCGATCAGAAAGCATCGACGATTTGCAAAAGCCGACTTGAAACTGGTTCTCGTACGTCCAGACGAGATTAAGATCACGACAGAAGGCACTATTAAGTCGGGCAAACGCGGCGCAGCCGCCAAAGTCGAGGAGAACGCCCCGAATGAACGTCTCCTCCGCCTTCAAGCCATCCGCCGCATCCTCCCGTCCGTCCACGTTCTAGGTCACCCCCAAGCAACCCGCGCCGTTGTCATGGCCGAAGACGACCCTATGAGCGACGACATCAAAGCTCGCAGGAAAGCCTTGGCAGCAGCCAGAGCAGAGGTTACATCCGTCTCCACAACACGTAACGCAACACCTACACCCACCACCCATGAATCAACAGATCCGAAAGTCAAACAAGAAGGTGCCAACCACGGCAACACGCAACCAGCCATCAAGCAAGAAAACAATGCCTCACAGTCCGCCATTGCACCCGCAACACCATCCCAGCCCATTCAAATGCACAAACTGATGATATCCGGGTACGGGCTCCGTACCATTTTAACCATCCCCGGTATCGACCCTACGAAAACCCAAACCAACTCCATCATGGAAACCTACCAAGTTCTAGGTGTCGAAGCGGCGCGTAGCAAGATCGTGACTGAAATCGCCGAAGTCATGAAAGAACTAAACATCGATCCGAGACATATGGCCTTGCTAGCGGATGTGATGACGTACAAAGGGGAGGTCCTTGGGATTACGAGGTTTGGGCTAGCGAAGATGAGGGACAGTGTGTTGCAGTTGGCGAGTTTTGAAAAGACGGCAGATCATGTTTTTGAAGCGGGTGTGGTTGGCAAGCGAGACGGTGTTGAAGGCGTCTCGGAGTGCGTTATCGTGGGGAAAACAATGGGTGTGGGTACTGGTGGTGTCGAGGTTATACGGAACCTAGGCATTAGACAGATGGATCTGACGGAGAAGAAAACTGCGTTCGAGGAGGGTTGGGATAAGGTTTACGGTAGTAGATGATGAAAGGACAACAGGACCTGTTAAGAAGGAAAGACGACTTCACGAATGATGTACCACAACTGTGGTGAGAGAGATTTCTGGCTAGCTCCTTGGCTCGTAGCCATGCTATGCATGTAGCGCGCTCCAAACGGATCTTGCACAGTTCACTAAACAATCTATGTTTGTCTGATATGGCATGTAACTACATTCTTACGCCTCTTCTTGAAAAGTGAAATGTCGGGTTGTTATTGATGTTGAAATGATATGCCTCCGCTCGTGTTTGATTGATAAAAACTTCAAGAGACGAGACAGTTCGTGGTTGGTTTTAAGACTACAGAAAAGCAAGGATCTATGAGAGTTGAAGAGGCTACGAGCATTAAACTGTTCCAGATTTGCTTTTTGTGACTGTTATCGGCTTGACTGCTGCAAAACCTTATCAGCACCATATACGCCGACACTGTTCATGTTTATCAGACAGCGAAAGCCTTTACTCTATTGCCTTAATGATGATGATATTAGTTCTCAAAAATACCTTCGCAATACTCACTGTCTGTTGACCTCGATTGAACATTCAGAGGAGAAGAAGGCAATCTTGAGGAATGTCGATTACATTTAAGCACGAAACCACCCTTGCTAAATTGACAATCACGTTCTTTCATCAAGGGATGTTCTCTTTGTCTTGGCTGACGTCGAAGCAGGACGATCACGTGGGCTAGGCCTGTGCACCGCCACCTGTTCACTTCGTGTGGCAAAACCTATATACATGCTCTCCTCTCAGTTTCAACCAACAACTCGTACTCAGTACTCTCAAACTCGAGTATCGCAGCCGTTCAGCTCCGAACTAAACTTACCTTGAGTACTGTCAAGTCAACCCTGAAAGACAAAACGCTATCACTATGGACGCCGAAGATATCATTGCCCTCTTCGTCTTCTCCTCCATCTTGTGCATGCCCTTCATCCTTGTCCTCAGCATAACAGGATGCATTGCCTACTCCAATACCCGCACCTGGCAAAAAGAAAAGGCCAGACGACTTCACGATGCAGAGTCTCGTGACCCTCTTGTCTCCAAGTCACAATCCTCGTTTGAGGAGATTGAGGACTTCCTAGACTCAGAGGACGAAGCAGAGTACCGTGAGAAGCAGGAAGAGGAGGCTGAGGAAGAGGCCGAGTGGAAGCTGACCACAAAGCAAAAGTTCAACAAGGAGTTCAAGAAGTGCTGGACCGGCAAGGCAAAGGCAGAAAAGGAGCGAGAGAAGAAGGAGAAGGAAGAGAGGAGGAAGATTGCGAAGGAGGTTGTGAGGGAGATGATGAGGTTAGAGAAGAAGAGGAGCAAGAAGTTACAGCTGGGAGTTGCAGGATCCGTCGAAGATGCTGTCCTGCCCAGTTATAAGGAGGAGTGATCGTGTCATGGTTTTGCTGCATGGGGTACTTAACAGAATAACGTCGGAGCCAATGGGCGGGATTGAATCATGTCTTTTCACAAGATTTTTGTCAGCAGGACTGTGCTTGTATCAGATGGTATCCGCTGGCGGAATTGTGCTGGAAATGTATTCATACAAAATCAAAAGCCTCATTCGAGCATATCCCTTACTGTGCACTGATTGTTCTTCCGGGCCCGAAGGGTTAGAAGACTTATCCTTCCGTAAAGACATAGCGATTGCCTCACCGTCTCACATTCGACCTGTGGTGGCATCCTATAGTTACGAGTGTTGCTTCTGCCCTTCTCAGCCCATCCCAGGCAACCACAATCTCGAATTTTGTTAACAAGCCATCATCACATCGGTAACTCGAGACAGCCAAGACTGATGACAGTCACAGTTGAGAGATTGGGCGCATGTTCAGCTCCATAGGAGCGCGGACTGCACATACCACTCCTGGTTGGCATTCAAAATGCTCTTAAACGGTATGGACCAAACCGCATCGTCACGTGCACCTTCATAACGGCATGGTCTTCCCCTCTCATCAGGGCCGACTTCATCCAGGCCGAGTTGAGTACTTTACAAGGAACTGTGGCAACTCAAGTTAACACAATGGTGTCGACTGATCAGAGCAACAAGAGGATGCGGCGATACGGGCTCTCCTGCATGGCTTGTCGGAAAAAGAAAATCAAATGTGATGGTCAAAAACCCTCCTGTCATAACTGCTCTATCCGTGGTGGAGACTGCTCATATTCACCGCGACGGGCCCATGGCTCGTCGAGCAGCCACACGGATCACGCTACTCGGTCCGCCGTTGATGAAGGACGCCACACAAGTGTCAGATCGGCTTCAGACACCACATCTCCCACAACAGTGTGCCCACAT